>VDFB02073704.1:0-31302 GCA_007258455.2 Sequoia sempervirens
TGTTAGTGTGCATATATACCTGCATATACATATATACAAGCATACACATTATATTAACACCACACACATAAAACACAGGTTAAGTATAGCATAATAAATATAGACACATATAGATACAAAATTAAGCATACAATAGATATATACATATATAGGCCACTCATCTGACTAAAAATACAATTACATTATTTATATCAAAAATAAAGCATTTGAATAGAAACATTAAAAAAACAAAGAACTAGACCGATCAAACAACTAAAAAATTGAGTCATGCAACTATTAAACTAAAAAATTAATTAAATAAAAATTATTTATTTAATCAAAACTAGACATGGTTTTTGGATAGTATTGGTGTGATGATGGTATAAATTCAAGAATTTTTTTTAGGTGTCTACATTTTACCTCTCTTTGAGATGGCATTGTCTAACAACGTATCATTGAAAAATAAAATATAGCATTTTTTGTAAGGGATGCCACAACTAGTAGGAAGAGGATTGGTTTATAGGTATAAGGTAGGGATACTCTTTAAAGAGGTTAGGCATGGTTATAGGGCCTACTTGATAAGAGAAATAGGACCTGTGGGGTAAGAAAAATGAAGTTGAGAGGGTAACATCAAATTAAATAAATAAAAAAATTGTAGTGAAAACATATATATAGGATTTGGAGGGATGAAAATGTAATTTTAAATTTGGTTAATATAAGAATTTGAGATCTAGATAGTGAAGAAATAAGTTGTGTAGGATGGATAGTGTGAAATTCATTAGCATGAGAATGAGATGGTTCAAGAGTATCAACAATAAGTGGCAAGCCAAACTTAGGTGAGTCCATCATTCTTACATCTAATTTTACTTTTTTGAGAATTTATAAGGGTTTTTTAGGTAGGTGTATGTGTGCACCAAAAAAATTGGTGCAAGAAAACACACAAATGTGCCTACATTGCACATGTTCATTTATGGGGCATACACAATAGGACTTGGTGCACACATAATTTGGTGTAAAAAGGAATTTTGGTAGTGAAAGTGCATGGAGTGACATAAATGAGATAGGGTTTTGTGTAGGTGAAGGTGGGTGTGATGTAAATGTACTATATGACATGTGTCAAAGGGTGTGGTGCAATCACAATAAACAATGGCACTAGTTCATAGGTAGTGAGAAGGGAAGGTAGGTTTATGTAGAAGGAAGATATTTTTTGGAATGGGTAGGCTAGGGATTTTGGGTGAAGTGGGTGTTTACAAGGGAAATAGGTTGGTAATGGATTAGTGAGTTGAGAAAATAGCTAAGATATGTAATAAATTGACTAAGGTGTGAAGGAAAATGAGATTGAAAATAGGTAAACAAATTGATTAACAAGATGGAAAAATGGCTAAATGGGTAAGGAAATAGAATAGGAAATGGGTAAATGGATGGGAAAAAAAATTGGGAAGGTGTAAATGGATAGGAAAATGTGTAAACATCGGATAAAATAAGATGTTAAATAGGTAATAAGATGGAGGAAATGGGTAAAAATGGTAGGAAACTATAGGGAAAATAAAATGGAAAATAGGTAAACAAGTAGGAAAATATGATTGAAAATGCTTAAATATGTGGTGAATAAATAAAAAATGAGTAGCTAGATAGGAAAATAGTTGGGTGAATAGATCAAAATGGGTAGGGAGATGAAAAATAATTGGGTTTATATGAATAAAAGTATTATGGTTTTCGATTGAGGATAACCAAGTCATGTGTGCATATATTGGCTATGGTAGTGGTTCAAGAGAAATAGACACTAGTGCTAGGGTTCATGGATAGTTTCAATGATTTGAAAAATTAGGAATTGATGGAGGTAGTAGGATTGTAGGACTTGGTGTAGATTCCTAAGATCAAGGTAGATAGGTACTTTTTTATGGTTTTGGAATTCTAAGATCTAAAAATTCCTCCTAAGAAGGGAGATGATGCTAATGCTAGATGATGTATAACACATATTATAGATCTTGATTTATAAGGAGCTAGTCTATTGGTTTATAATGGATATACAGGGAGAATTATGATATTTGGAAGGGAGACCTTTATACCTATCTAAGGGATGATATTAGAAATTGATGCATACATAGAGAGGGTATAATAGGTACCCTTATTTTTACAATGGTTGACAATAGTATGCTACCAATTAACAAAACTAGGAGGTATTTTCTTAAAGGTTTTACAAAGATCGTGATAGATATGGTGAAGATGGGTACAATATTTGTGTTGGATTCATGTGTGCTAAATCACATACATAAACATTTATTTAATACTATATAACTGATATTAGAGGAACAAAACACAATCAATAGTATTATTGTTGTGGGAATGTATAGCCATTGGTCAAATAAAGGGAGTGTATATCATGTGAGCCGTGAATAATATTTTTTTTGTAGATGGAGGGTAATTTTTGGTGGATGTGGAGGCGTTAAAAATTCACAAATTTGGCCATTTCACAAGTCAAAAGATAATAGTGAACATTTTAAGCAACTACAGTCATCAAAAGTGAACAAATTTTTCAATAGTGGTCATGAAAACCAATAGCAATCAAAAATATCAAAATTAGTACAAACACAAAGGGAAATAGTGGTTGAATCAAAACAAAAGCAAAGATTTCATGAAATTACCGCTGTTGAAAAAATAAATTCTAGCATTAATTACTCAAAAATGACAATACAAAAATAGGAACAAAGGAGGTACATACCATGACACCTACACTAGTGGGCCTCCTGAACTCACGAACCATCTCTACACGATGTGGGGAACCTACAATCCTTGGCATTGCAAATCGAAAAATTGCCAAAACACGATCTCCAGAGACAAGAATTTACTAAAGGCTATGAGTGCAAATGAGGTAAAATGAACCCTAATTCCCTATTTTTACCCCCCAAACCCTAATTTTTTACTTTGGAAAAAATGAGGTAAAATGAACATTAATGGGGGCTTTGTATTGATTACAACAATCTAACATTCAACATTGATACAAATACACTTTGAAATGAGATGGGTAACATTATAATTTCTTAAATTCATTGTTTGTTCTTCATTTTCTAATAATTATTTCATTGAATTCATTAGGTTTATATTGATCATTTGATGAGTAGTGGGTTTAGGGATCTTAATATTGTTTTGAATTGAGATTTTTTAATTCATTTATGTTTGCTTTCCTATTGCATCATTCCCCCCTTATGACACTACCATATAATTGATTTGAAAATATTTTGATTAAAATTCGTTATGAAGGCACTGAAATGAGAAATGGACTTGTGTCCCTTTACCTTTTAGCTGCCAAAGTATCAGTGCATTGAAAGGAGAATATTCAATTTTCAAAATTCACTAATAAGAAGTACATCAATGCATATTTTCCAATGTTGATTTCTTATGATTTGCAAGGATAGCACAATTTTACCTTTGCACTGAAAATTAGAAAATGCGGTGCAAAGAATTTCATTTGCTCTAACCATTAGATGCCACATGTCCATCATAGTCAATGGAATTCAAGCCACCACATTTTTCCTATGCATTGAAAAAAAGAGAATATAGTGTGAAGAGTTTTACATCAGAACCAAAAGGTGAAATGTGTCTATCCTTTTGTCAATACCACTTAGTGCATTTTACTTATGCTTTGGGAATTAAAAAATGTGATGTGAAAGGGATTTAGTGTTGGAATGAGAAGATGATAGGTTCCTTGAATGGGGGCCACAAATAACCAAAGTGCTTAAGTCATGAAATTAAACATGTGTTTTAAAGTTGTTTTAAAGTGTGATAGGATACAAATTTAGTAATAAGTAAAAGGGGGTTAGTTGGAAAATTAAAAAATCCACGAGTAAACACTTAAGTGATTGGGATACAAGAGTCAGTGGTCAACGAGAAAACATAAAAAGTGCAAGGGGTTTTCAATGAGGGTTTACATTCAAAACCCTAATGTAGTTTTTTAAAACCCTAGAAAAAATGACCATTTAGAAAAAAAATTAGAGGATTGGAAAATGTAGAGAGCCAAGAATTTTACAAGTACTACCAAGTAATGGATATACAAAGAGAGTATAATTGATTGTAGATATCTAATAAGTAATAAAATTAGTTCTAATTAATTTTAATTTTAATAGATACTAAACACATAAAATAATTCTTTAATTTAAATGAATAACAAAGAATAACACAACCATTTATTTGATAGTAGCAAAAAAATGGCCTCTGCATTAAGACTGCCAGGCTATGGCAATGGTTACTTTTTCAAAAATTGAGGGAAAAAACAACAATCTTGAGGATTTCATGGCTACTATGGGTGTCATCAGATAGGATAGCACTAGTATACAGTTAGACCTGATACTCATTACTGATACCATGGCCCATTTCATCCAAAGAAAAGGATAAATCTAGAAAAGTAACCATCGTTTGATATCTGTGCAGAGGATACCCCATGAAAGTTGTTTACTTCAAGCCAAAAAGGGTTAACTAGTGGGGATCAAAGAGGAAGAAGAAATGATGCATCTGCTAGGGCATCATTTCAAGGAAAAAATAATATTTTCCAAGATTTCCCTAATCCAAGGAATCTGTCTCAGAATAGCCCATCATACTTTTCTTCCCTGCATGGTGCTCCCCTTAATCCAAACCTCAAGATCCATGAGAAACATGAACAAAGATCGAATTTCCCAAAGGTTTCAGTGTAAACCACTAGAAAATCATCTCAAAGAGAGTCCCAACATGGAAGGGAAGAAAAAGATAATTCCAATCACTCATAAAGGAGGAAGAAGACACATAACAAACAAGTGGGGAAACAACAATGGAGGCACAAAGAAGCATAAAAGAGATTTTTCCCAAAACCCCTTATTTCAAATACAATCTCAAGCTAGCATCCAAAGAATGAATAACATGCATAGTATCATGAGAAGAAAGGTATTCTCAACATCACTTTCTTTGATGAGTCACTTGAGCTGCAAGTCCAAGACCTCTGAGGGAAAGTGCTCATTTGTAAGTTCTACAAATTTACCCCTGATATTTAAATTTTAAGAAATTTTATTTTTGATGCATGGTCTAGAGCCAACAATATATTTTATTTGGATCGAGGGAAGGTTTTTTTTGTAGTTATCTTTGATACAAAATCCCAAAGAGATGTAACTTACATAGTTAAATCATGGGTATTTGAAGGGTCTAGGTTATACATTCAACCTTGGTCTCTAAATTTTAATCCAAAATCCTCTATAGTAAAATTTATTCCATTCTGCGTCCAGTTGAAGTCTCTCTCTTGAATATAGGGAGACATATATACTTGAATCCCTAGCTAATTACATGGGTATCTTTTTAAAGCATGACTATGTCTCTTTTAGAAATCCAACCAAATCAGTTAGCGTTTGCATATTATTGGATGCCACAAGGGAGTTCCCCAAAAAAATACATATAACATCTAAATATGTGAAATGGATCCAAATTATTTTTGTTGACACCCTTAAAAGTGTGTGCTCTAAATTTCATAGTTTGGGACATCCTAGTGCTTCTTTCTAGCAAGAAGAGGATAGTAGATTTCAAGCAACTAATTTGGAACAAAGTGGTATGGAGTAGCCAACTCCTTCAAAGGATTCTAAGAAGATATTTCTCCCATCAGATAATATGCTAGTTTGCATCCCACGGGGCCAAAAAGAGACTGCTTTAATAGCAAAGAAAGGGTTCAAACCAGTGTTAAAGGAAGGGATCAAACCACTATCAGTTTCCTTCTCTAAACTTTGGCTAAAGGGAAACTCATCATGGTTCAATTTTTTTTCCAATCGCTACCACTTCATTTATACACCCCATCTATCTCTTTTCCTTCTTTGAATCAAATGGAGAAGGTTAATAAATATTTGATGTTTGATATAGAAAATACTAAATATCAGCAAAATTTTCCCTTAATTTGTATGATGGAGGCAGAAGAGAACATCATAGAGTTCCAAGTGGAATAGTCATTTATTAATCATTTTGAGACTCTAGAGCTTTTAAGTTTTACAAATATGTTGGAGGAAGGTAACTTAGAGGAGTTGGCTAATAGAATAATTATATTTGAGGGATCTAAACTAATAGATGAAAGTCCTAAGGAGATAGAAATGGAAGAAGTTGGTTCAGATAGTTTTCAAACCCCTTGCAACAAATAGGAAATCAACCCTTGAAAACCTATGGAAAATATAGAGAAAACAAATAAGAGAGGCTGATTTTGACTATATTCAGATTCTCTCCATTTCACAGTCACCTAGTAGTTAGCCTATAGTCAAGAAGTCACCTAGAAAAAGGGGAATGAAATCCCATATGACTAAACTAAAGGAAGAAATAGAGGCAGGGTTACAAGCAACATTGGATAAGAATCTTAATGCCCTAGAAAGTAAATTCTCGAGATTATGTTAGTCTCCTCAAATGCAATGAAGATAATCTCATGGAATGTTAGGGTTATTAATGCCCCTAACAAAAGAGCTCAGGTAAAGAATCAATTGGATGCTTGTGGGTCTGATCTCATAGTTCTCCAAGAGTCTAAGATGTCTAATGCAATGTATGAATCTACCATCCAAAAATGGCTAAAATGGAAGTCAACCTTTTCACCAACACAAGGTGCATTTGGAGGCCTTATTAATTTGTGGAACACTAAAACAATTTCAGTTGAGGTAGTCAAAAATGAAAAAAGCTGGTAGTTAATGAAAATTTCAAAATTTGACTTGAAATTTTGGTTGATAGATGTTTATGGTCTGACTTCCATAACTGATAAGAAAACTATTTGGGATGTCCTTACACAAGTTTTGGATGATATTGGAGAAGAGAAGGAAATCTTAGCTAGTGATGTCAATGCAATAGCTTTACTACAAGAGAATAAAGGAGGCATCTATCCACCTCCAAAAATAATGGAATATTTTATTTCTTTCATTCTAGATAATGCCTTACTTGATATAATACCTGAGAAGGGAAAATACACTTGGACAAATCGTAGAAAGGACTTCCTGCAGATTTTTGAACGTTTGGATAGATTCTCATCATCTCCAAACTAGATATCAGGAAAAAAAAATATTCATCTAATATTCTACCCCTATTTGGATTAGATCATTATATAATTTATTTGAATATAATAGCCAAAAATTCTTCTCCGTAGAGAAAGCCATCCTTTAAATTCAAAAAGATGTGATTCAAGCATCCATATTTTTTTCACCTACTTCACTAATGGTGGGTAAGTTCCCTATATGTAAGAGGGTCTAAAATGTATCAGTTATGCAATAAATTGATGTATGTCAAGCAACAAATCAAACTTTGGAATGTCCACATATTGAAGAACATCTTTGAGCAGAAGGAAAATGTGTTCAAACAATTAACAAAAATAAATGAGTATATTATTTTGCAAGGTTTGGATGCTATAGCCTTTGAACATCAAAGGAAGTTACAGGTAGAATGGTTTAAGCTACTTGCTAGGGAAGAAATATACTGGAGACAAAAGTCTCAAGAGTTGTGGTTAAGAGACAAAGATTGTAATACAAAATTTTTCCATATATCTAGCCAAATAAAAAGTACTATAAATTCTTTCTTTTCAATTCAAGATAGTTCCACAGGTGTAGAACTTAGTAAGGAAAATGAAATTCAACAAGAAGGTGTTAAAATTTTCTCCAATATTTTGATTTCCCTTGCTAGCCAAACACCAAATTTTGATGTAGAGGGCCAATACTTGTTAGTGTAGTGTAGGAAAAAGTATCCCTTTTTCACACTTAATATGGGAATGAATAAATAATAATAAAATGATCTTAATTATGCCTTAATTTAGTGTTGTAATATGTATTTTACATATTCACACTAAGTTTAGGGCCCTTTTAATTAAAATGGACTTAATTGTACCTTATTTTTGGTGTTGTAAGGTGTACCTTTACACTTTCACAGTAATCTAGGGATTTATTAATTAATTAAGGATTATTTTCCTTAATTGGCCCCTTTAATTCAAATCCAAGCCTAATTAATTGTAATTCTAAGGGATAAAACCCAACATTCATAAATTCCATAACATAATGTTTAACATTGAGAAATGTGTGTCCTAGGTAAGTGGCCTAGGAATCATTTTCCCTATGGCGAATGGGTCCTCACTTGCACCTAGGACCTATATTCAAATTATGTTTTTGGTGGTTTTTCAATGATAACAAATGTATATTCAGATGTCAGCTTGTGATATTTGAATTTTAGGAATTAATGTTAAGATAGGTATAAATATGAGGTCATTTCACTATGTTTTATCCTAGAACTTTTCTTTGACTTCATGAGATCAAGCTAGAGCATTATCAAGAGCATTCAAGGGTAGAATTGTTGAAGATTATTGCAGCAATCAAGATTACATTGTCATGTCAAATATTTATTGCATTATGCATGTTGTTTGAGCTAATATGGTAGTGTAGTGTTCAAGATCTATCAAAGGCATTGTTTCAAATCAAGTTTCATGATCAAGATCCACATCCCTTGAAGGAAATTTATGCTAGTTGCAAATCTACAATCCAAGGTTCAAATAAGGTTTTGTGAGTTGTTACATGGAGTTTTTCATTCATCATTCCTTTCATGTTTTTATTCATTTCAAGGTTTGATTACCGAAATGGGGCTTGACCAACGCAAACCCCTATTCACCTAACACACAATATTTTTCTCTCTTTGATGTGTGATTGCAGATTTTAGGTGGAAGATCCTCTGAAGAGAAAAATTGAAGAAAGTTGCAAAGTTGTCAAAGTTGAAAGAAAAGTTTTCATTTCATGGAAACTCTTCTACAAAATTTATTTTTGGCTTTCTGACAGTGAAAATCAAGAATCTGGGAGTGCAAGCACAGTAGAAGAGAACCAAAAAAGAATTTTTGCAGAGCCCTAGCCTGGACCCATTCACCATAGGGTGAATGAGTCCTCGGTGAGCTTCAAAAGTGACTTTTGGTGAAAGGTACACATCATTCTCCTCTTTCCAGATCAGAATCTAGAAACCATAGAGATTAACTCAAAAATATGTAAAAGTACATTTCAAAACCCTCACATAGGATCCATTCACCCTAAGATGAATGAGTCCCTGATCAGGGTCATATTCTGGTTTTTTGGGCATTAAAACATTCATTTCTACATTTCTATTTGTTATTCTTAGATTTGTTGTGCCTTATGCACACATGCTCCACTTGGACCAGGGAGCCCCTCTTTTCGTTTTTCCTCTGCCGGGTTAGTTTATGATCACCTCATTTTTTGTGCCCCTACTTTTGATCCAAGTTGATCAAGTGCCTTGAGCAAGATCTTAGCATGTCTTATCACTTGTCAAAGTTTTGGGAGGTTTCAAGCATTTGCAAGAAAAACTTTGCGAGTTTCCACCATGTGGAAGCCCCGTTCTTTTTCACCATCCGTGGAAGTTGCCATGCGGGTTTCCATTTGTAGAAGTCTATTTGTGGATTTTCATCTCCATTGCACTATTCCTTATGAAATTTTCTATCTGACTTTCTACAATAGACTTCCCACTCATTGCTTCCACCTATTGTTTCTCACAACATACTTTGTCCTCACAACTTCCTTGCATCATGTTCTTGCATCTCGTACCTCACATGCGCATTTTGAGACCCCTACAATAAATGCTTGCATTAATGGTCGATTGTCTAATAGGGACCTTTGACCTGTCATTTTCCACCTAAGATTTTCAAATTTGGAGAGCAAAGGAATTTTTTGTGTGCGTAAGCTGGCTTGAAGGCTACAGCCCTGGTTACCTCCTCCATTCAAGTGATAAAGGTATGCGTTCAATTCTTTTCCAAGCCTCTGTGTTACTAAAATTTGTAAGAGGTACTAGCTAGGGTTTCCTCGGTTGTAGAAATTATGAAGTCAAGGATTATAGCCCGTAGTAGGTTTATGACTAAGGGTGACCAAATGAAACACCATTACCTCTTAAATTTGAAACCCAATCCATTAATAGTCAACAAAGTCTGAATTGTGGAGTCCCTAACTAAGATTTTTTCCATGGGTTCTTGCTCACAGGACACCACCCTTAGGATGCCTTTTAAATGACGTGAGCATGAACGGTCCTTGCACTCCTTGTCCCCGCAACCAAGTCCGAGGTGGATAAACTGTTGAGGGTTTTAGAAAATTTAAAGGAATAAACACTTTGAACCCAATTCATTGTGTGTTCCTCCATGTGGAATCCTGCAGGTGGAAGTTAGTTGAACCTAAGTCTTTCCACTACAAAAAATCCATTGTGGCTTCTCAGCTTGTGGATCCCACACCTACCATTTCCTCAGACATAACTCTCACTCAATAAAAGAAAAATGAATAATCCTTTTCCATTTGTGAGTTCCCCCATGTGGGACAGTGTTGGCAAAAAGTCACAGGACCAAAGTCGTTATTAATGGCATATCACACACTACTCTCACTAGTGAGTTCTGTTGTGTCTATCTCTACAAAGCACTAGGTAACTTCAACTCAAAATCCAAAAAAATAATAAGTCTTTGATGATGCGACATTTCCTTTGTGGGAAGCCATGTCACTAAGGCCACTAATAATAGCGAAGCTCTAACAACAATCTGCCATGTGGATTCCATGCTTTCCATCCCCACAAACCTCAAGTAACCTCAAATCAAAAATATAAAATCCACTAAGTCCCAAGGCCTCTATAGAACCATCCATGTGGGTTGCCATCATTGGGGGACTGTCCACCCAAAGCCATTATTAACGACAAATCATACATGGAATTCCACTTGATGAATTTCACTAAACTTTCCACATGCAGGTAATGACCCACTCTGATGACGTAAGCGCCAAAGCTAGCATTATCACTTTGACCCTCTCAACTGGGAAGCAAAAACCCTAAGTCAAAGTGCTATGCAGGATTGAAATTCCTCTCACCTTGCAGATTTTTCCTCAGTCTCTCCCGCATCATTCCAATTGTCACCTAAAGCTCCAAGTCAACTCCAACTCCTTTGTCCCACGTGCCAAAATGAGTCATTCGACTATAAGTATTGAGGCCTTAGGTCATCATGGGTTTTTCCCCACGAAACTTCGCTTGCAGGTTTTTGCGCTCCTTGAGTCATTTCCAATGGCCATAACTTTGGTGACCTCTGTAAGACAGAAACCCACATCATCAAACCTGCAAAGCTACAAACTTCACAAACTAGCATAAAATGATGAAATTTGATGAATGAAATGGTCTTTTTGAGGTATGTGGATGCATTTAATGACATTTTACCATGATTTAACTAGCATTATGCTCTCTTAATTTATCGAGGTATTTACTACGCATTGTTTGTGTAGGATTGATGGAACCAGCTGAGAAGGCTGACAAGACCAAGAAGAGCACAAGGGATGCAAAGGTTGAAAAGGAAAAATCCAAAATGAAGTAAAAATTTCATAGGTCGAGTGCACGTCAAAGATTACCTCAAATTGAGACAAGATGATAGACAAATACTTAGGTCACATCATCATAGAAAAATTTAGACAACGGGTCTTGCTTAGCCTGAAGACTAAGGAGGGTTTGAGAATAAAGAAGAGTGGAATTACAAAGGTGACAGGTTTTCCTATAGCCTTAATCAGTCCAAAGTTGTTCTTCGCTTGGAGAGAATGCTACCACCCATAATCTAGAAGAATAGTCACTATGGATGGAAGAGTGCTAGTTGATATGATTCCCATGTCAATTGAGAGAACATTCAAGATCTTCCTATTTGACCAAATGGAGGAAAATAAGAAAGAATATTCCTTGAATATGTGGAAGGAAAACCCCATTGACTATAAAAGGACCATAAATTAGACATGGTTGATTGATAAGAGGGGTAGTTACAACAAAGTACCTCAGAATCTATACCAGAGCGATTTCACGGAAGAGGTTAATGACCTCGTAACACTGCTAAGCAGAGTAATGGAGCTCCCCACTTCCTCAATCTTTGAGGAATGGATATTGTATTTTGTGGAAGAAATCCTCTGAGGTGAAGCCAAGTTTCATTGGGAAAAGATAATTAGTAAGAATTTTCACAATCAATTTGTTGTAGTGAATAAGACAAGGGAGTTTTATATGACTTCCTATCTTATATATCTTCTGGTGGTCACTTTTCCATACAAAGGATTGGATTGTGTCAGTTAATTGGGAACAAAGAAGGGGAAAAACCTGTCTACAATTTCTACCCACAACTCCAATATAGAAAATACAAGAGAGATTATAGGTGGCTCAATGATGCCTTCATCATGGACATTGTCTAGACTTTGTCAAAGGATTATCATATGAGGATGTCCCATAGTGCAAAGGTGTTGGTTAAAGGCTTTGGGTACTGGTTTATTCAGTTCCCCAAGTTTACCTACATAAGGGTAGAAGGATTCTCTGGGTTTCCATATCATTTTCCAAGGTACCCTAGTGATAGGATAATCCTATTGGAGCTCACCCAACAATTGCAAATTTCCCATTCATTGCTGCAAGACAAGCGCCATGTCTAGGTTCCATACGATATTAATTTTAGCCAAGGATTATATTTGTGACCTACTACCTTGTGTAGAATACGCAAAAATATGAGCTTGTATAATACAACCTAGAATTACACACATAAAGAGGAGGCTTGGATCCTCTAGGTAGATTGAAAATGTAGGTTGGAAAGCAATATGCCACCAACCCCATATTAAACACTTCTAGGTGAATTATGATGATGATCATGACATCAGAAGGAGATACTACATGAGAATGACAATTTTTTTTTAATTCTATTAATTTGTTTCCAGTCCCTAACTAGGTGGTCGAAGAAGATAATGTTCTTGATGAAAGATACAATGCTCTAGCTAATGTGCCATTGCCAGTAATTGACTGGACTAAGCCAAAAATTAAGGACTTAGATACTATCACTTGTCCAATAGAACAAAGTACTAAGAAGTGGCTTGATGATCAAGTAGCCCAATTGCAGGAGTAGGGTGTGGAATTAATATACATAGAGTTAGAAGATGTTATTTAAAGTGAGACAGATAGTGGCGTTTTTGTATGTTCTTTAGGTGAGGCTCTGAAGTCTCCACCTATTACCAGGTCAAAGAAAATAAAAGAAGTGATGAAGCAGCAACCTAAACAAAAGGTATACACTAGGAAGGTTTTCAAATGGTAAAGACCGCCCAAGAAGCCCAAGAGAATAAGAACCTTTGTTCTTGATATGCCCACCATCTATGAAGAAGAGTCCCATCCACAAGAGGAAGAGGAGCAACCATAATTGCCTTAGCATATTGCCTCCATGCTCCCAATTGTTTCCACTGCACCATCTCCTTCCACTCCCCTATCATTACCCATATCATCTCCACCTTATGTGGGCATCTTTGTCTTCCTCACCTCTACCTCTCTGACTACGCCCGTGGTTGTGCTCAATTCTTCTTCTTTGACTACTTCTTTGCTATTATCTTCCTCGCTCCCGCCTCCACTACCAAATTTCTCTTGAACATCTAAAATACTGAGAGGGTGGTGGATCATTATTCCATAAAACTATTCACATAAAATCCATCTAACCATTATTACAATTCTAAAATATATTATATCTAGATACAAGATATTATAGGGCTCACTGCCAGGACTCACTATCCTTGAAAAATGCTCACTACCTGAATACAAAAGATGGCTATCCACCAAGCTACAAAGATTATGGATCATTTCCAAAAGGTTTGAATTGATGGAATACACCCTCAATGTGCAGGATTCAGTTCCAATGAAGCTCAGAATATGAAGTACTGCCTCACACAATAGTCACTTAACAAATCTACTCTGATCCAAACTAATAAAACATTTAGGCTCAGATCATTTCTTCCACACTTGCACTCCCACTCACTTCACACACTCACTCTTGCTCCCTCCTTCTCTCTTCAAGGAATCTTATATATATAGGTATTTCTTAATCATCAATTAGCTTGGCCTAATTAGATGAAGAAAAAATAATCAAAACACTCTTGTTGGAACCATATATGATTTAAAACATTTTATCCATGTCAGCTAACATCCATAAATCATAACTAGTCTTCACAATGAATTACATATGTTAGGTCGGCCAAGACTAGAACATAATTCACAAAATCTCCAAACCAACATACAATCCTCAAAGAAAAACACATTCCGGATCTGAGACAACATCAAATTCTCATCATACTATCATCAAAGAGACTACCATTAAAACTGTAACATAAGAATGTTCTCCTTAAGAAAATGCGGAGTCTCCCACACTGATATGCTAAGTAAGGAACAACAATAGATTACAAAGTTGAACTCTATCAAAGATAACTTTCTACTCACAACCAAAAAATTCTCAAGATCTAGGATATAGATGTCTGAATGAGACATGAAAACATGGTTAAGATATTAGAGTCATATCTATTATTGCGGTGAATTTTGGACTCAAATACCAATGCATTGGCTCATCACAAAAGAACATTACCAATAGAGAACAACTTCCGGTAAATCAAGTAACCTTCCCATATAGTTGTTACCATGTTAACATGAATGAAAACATAGAAACAACCAACACAAACTATCCATACTTCATGCTCATGTTGCAAGGCTCCATATTTCCAACAATCTCCCCCTTTGGCATTGATGGCAACATGCATATCAAAAAAACATTTTTCAATATACTGCAACTGAATACTCCCCCTAACAAAATTGTTCTTCTCAAAAAAAAAGAATCTTTGTCAACCTCTGTCTCTCCCCCTTTAACATCAATGGAAAAGGATGGGGTTTGGTATATATATGTATACACACCAAGATATAACCAAAAATATATGAACACAAAAATTGAAACAACCTGAAGAAGAAGAACCTATGAGACTCTCCAGGATGATCTTCCATGTCACTTTTCCTTCTTCCCATAATCATTTTGCACTTACAAGAGTCTTATGAAATAGTTCAAGCTTAGTTAAGGACTCTATACCATCTGCTAAAGTATTGGGATTAAGATTTATCTCTAATAACTCACCAATACAAACAAGAGCACTAGAAAAATGAACACATCTGAGTTTAATCATGCCTATGAGTGCCACAAAATTCTTAATAACTTATGTCCTTTGGTCCTGCAGGAATAAAAATTTATCTTGAAGATGCACAATATAGGACCACCTCTTATGGTCTCTATCTTCTACTAATCTATATGTATCTGCCTAAGAGGTTATTCAGGTTTCACTACTCCTAACTTCATCTCTTATGTTTAGTGTACTTCCAGAATAATTTAGGAAAAAAGAAGTAGTTCATGTGCCTCTTCCTCACAAGCTTGTACACTCTCCAACTCCTTCATCACTCGACTATGTGCATTTGTACATTTTTCCTTAATATCTTCCAGTTTTTCTTCAACAGACCTGATTTCAACATTCACTTCCAGTCCGAAGATGTAGATCTTCAAAGAATTAATCAAATTTCTTAGATTCTCCACAATAGAAATAGATGAATCAAAATTAACACTGAGAATAACTTTCTGCAATTCTTCCATAGCTCCTGAAATATTTACTCTTTCATGCTCATGTTGAGCTCTCTCAAACTCACTTCCTTCTTCAACTTCTTGTTTAACAACAATCTTCCTTTTCTTTCCTATTCTAGTTGCACTACTAGAGGTACCTTCCACATAAGGATTCTTAGGACGTTCCAAAATAATTTTTGCATAATAATCAATTTCAGCCTCTGAAACTTCATAATCTAATTCAAATATCCAAACCAACCTTGATTCAGCTGCTTCCATGCGATAGAAATCTATGGACACTAGAAAATTAATACTTTTGAAGTACCTTTCAGTAACACTTGCTGGAATCCTTGACCATCTATTCATTCTCATTTGAAAATTTCCAAAGAATGTAACAAGAGGAGTCCCTTATGCATCAAAATTGCCAAGATTTATCATAAAGTTCCTAATTTGATGGGAAATAGGCTCTATATTTGACCATTCTATTCTTCCTACTACCGGTAACTCTTTTAAAAAGTAAAAGAGTAAACAAACAATCAAATTGCCATATCAGAAAGTATTATTTTTACTCTTCTTGATTTCCTTTAAATTCTTCAAAAGATGTATCCGAAGTAATTCACATAATTCATAATCCATACCTCTTTTAACCATATCAATAGCAATATGTACAACAGTAGCATACATAGTGAGGTTATTTCTAGGGATACAAAATTTATGACCAATGACCATTGCTACATACCTAATAGTCGGATCCACAATCAATCTCAAATCAATCTCTTTTCCTTCAAGAGTCATACCGATTACCTCAATTATATCTTGCTCATTTACAACCTTCCATTCAGGAACTGGTCTGGAGGAACACAAACCGGTTACATCTTTGATTGCATCTTTGGTAATCAAATGTGCATCATGTTGGATGTTGTGGATATGGTTGTTGATATTTGGTTGTCATTGATTTCAACGCTATTATCATTTGGTGCATTGAAGACTGTATATGTCGAGGATATTGAGAAAATTGTAAAATAAAGTATTTATGGTTCCTAGTGGAACTGTGCAGGTCAAGGAGGCACTGTGTCCTGTTCGTTGAAGAATAGCTGATGTGGATTTAAGGGTCTAATGTTTAATGTTTCTAGATCATCTATCAGAATTTTTAGAGGTCCACGTGATGTTTTGAGTATGATATGGTTTGACAGTGTGTTGCTAGTCTCTATCAGTGTTCTTGAATCAAGTTTGTGTAATTCTTGTTTTCTCAGTTGTTGCGGATGATTCTCTATTGTTTCTTGGTGTTATGTGGTGTCTCTAGATCATTCTCTATCTTTTTAGTATGTCCACATTATTTAGAAGAGTTCGTGGTTGAAGATATTTATGTGCATGTTCAATTTTTATTGTTCCTGGATGACATGTCATTGGTAGTGTGTTGTGGATCTTCAAGGTGTAATTAATCAAAGTATTCTTGTGTTGGAGATATTAATTTGGGTCTCCACTATGTTGTGGCCGACCTTGGTGGATACGCATTAAAATTTTATTTTTAGATTTAGGTCGACATTACAAATATATATTTTTTCTTTGAGCGATGAAGAGGTGATGGAATTTCATGTAGCAGATATATAAGGGTGATTAGTTCATTGTTGGTGATGATGCTTCATGTGCGCCTATGTGTGTCTATGCAAATATCATTCGATTGCTGAGAAGAGTGTGAAAAATAATGTGCGAAGTGTGAAGAAGTGTTGAGCTTAATTGGAACTATAATCAGACTTGTGTAGAAGCTATTTTCTCAGTTCACAAATCTTGGATGGCTTTAATCCAAACTCTATTGTTGGACAGTGAGTCCTCTTTTGTAATTAAGCAGTGAGCTCTAGGTAGTGTGCCTGAATGCATGTGCATTCCCCTTATTGTTTCTTTTATACTTCTAGCATAGTATAATCTTGTGGACTAACATCCATCGTGTTTTTTCCCCAACAGGGTTTCCACACAAAAAAATCTATTATTTGTCTCTTTGATGTGTTGATTGTTTATGGTTAATTGATTATTCATCAGATCAAAGTTTAAGTTAAGATTTAAGATAAGAGTTTTTAGTTTATGTCACAACTGATTCACCCCCCCTCTCATTTGTGTGTCCTTGTTGTGCCAGCAATTGGTATCAAAGAAGGTTCCTCTGAATAAATTCTAATAGCTTGAGGTGATCTGGGATGGCAACTACATTCAAGAAGGACAGTCCTAGATTTGATGGCTCTAACTATTCACTATGGAAAGTTAGGATGCAATGTCACTTAATGTATATTGGTGATGCTATCTGGAATACTACTAAAAATCAATGTCATTCCTCATAATGGTCCCTCTATTGTTGATGAGATCAAAGATGCTAAAAGCAATATCAGGGCTATTGAAGCGTTGGTGAGTTCCTTGACAGATTCAAAGATGGCTAATGTGGTAGGTCTGAATACAACTCATGAAATGTGGATGAAACTAGAAACTTTGTATGAAGGAGATTCATAGGTGAAGATGGCTAAGCTACAAAGCTTGAAAGGGAAGTATGAGAATCTGAAGATGGGTGAAGATAAAAATATCACTTCTTTTATGCAGAGAGTAAATGAGATAGTGATGGGTATTACATGTGTCAGTGGTTCTGTGGATGAGGATTAAATTGTAGCTAAAGTACTTAGATCCTTGCCTCCCTCCTAAAAAATGAAGGTTCATGCTATTGAAGAATTTAGATTAGTAAACAAGTTGACAAGAGATACACTTATTGGGAAACTTGTTGCCTTTGAGATAAGTGAGTTTGGTGAATCCACACCAAAGATTGAATCTACATTTAAGGCTACAGTGTCCGGAAACAATAGACAAAGATATATTCTGAGAGAGAGTTCTAGGAAGGTATCCAAGTATGATGAAGAACTAAAACAACTTGAAGATAAAGAAAGAGAAGTAGAAGAACTGGAAGCATTGATTGCAAAGCAAGAAGGCAGAGGAAAAGGTAAGTATGAAGATGTGTTACCTATTAAATATTTTTTATATAGTAAAATAGGTCATTTTGCATCAAGATGTCCTGAAAGAGTTCCTATATCTAAACCTGAGAAGTCTAGATTCCTGAAGAGATGCTACTTTGTTGAAGAATCAGTGACTGATGAAGACTCTAATAAGGATAATGGAAAAGAAGATGATTGGGCTTTCATTGCTACCATTGAAAATAATCCTATGGCTACTGAATCTACTAAAGATGAAAAATATCTTGCAATTCAAGTTGAAGAAAAAGATGAGTGGGTCATTGACAGTGGATGCTCACATCACATGACTAGTGACAAAAGAAAATTTGGGAGTCTAGAACAATATGATGGTGGAGTTGTAAGATTCAGAGATAACAATGTTGGTGTGATTCATTGTAGACAATCCATTTTCCTTGGTGGTAAGGACAACACTGATGATGTCCTCTATGTTGAAGGTCTGAAGCACAATCTGTTGAGTGTTGGACAGATGGTTCACAAGGGATATGATCTACAATTCAAAGACAAAAGATGCAAGATATGTGGGAGTTCCATAAACTTGATTGTAATAAGCAAACAAACACAAGGTAACATTTTTCATTTGAATACTGCTAGTGGAAGCCGTTTGATTGCTCAAATAGATGAAAGCTAGTTGTGGCATAGGAGATTGTGTCATGTAAATTTTGACAACATTATCAAGATAAGTTTTTCCCAAGTAGTAAGAGATCTTCCTAGATTAGTGAAGCCTGCTAATATAATCTGCAAAGAATGTTGGATGGGTAAACATACTAGAGTCTCCTTCCAAAGCAAACATTTTCATTCAAATAATCTACTGAAACTACTACATACTGACCTTTGTGGTCCTTCAAGAGTCAAAAGTATTCGTGGAGAAAGGTATTTTATGCTGGTTATTGATGATTACTCTAGAATGATTTGGGTTTCCTTTTTGAGAGAAAAATGTGAATCTCTAGAGAAATTCAAATGCTTCAAGGCTATAGTAGAAAATATTAAAGGTTTGAAAATCAAATGTCTAAGATCTGACAGAGGTGGTGAGTTCATTTATAAGAAATTCAAATCTTATTGTGAAGAACATGGAATTAAGAGATAACTATCTACTCCCCGAACCCCTCAACAAAATGGAGTTGCAGAGAGAAAGAATAGAACAATTTTGGATGCTGCTAGAACCATGATGATGGAAGGAAATGTGTCTCAAATGTATTGGAGTGAAGCAGTAATTACTGTTGTGTATACCTTGAACCGAGTAAATGTGAATGGAAATTCTGGTAAGACCCCCAATGAGTTATGGTTTGGTCACAAGCCTACTATTAAGTATTTTAAGATCTTTGGAAGTAGGTGTTATATCAAGAGAGATGATGATATAGGAAAATTTGATGCTAGAAGTGATGAAGGGATTTTCCTAGGTTACTCTACTAAGAGCAAGGCATACCGATGCTATAATAAAAGACTGAGAAAGATGGTTGAAAGTGAATGTCAGAGTTGATGAGGACTCTATCAAATCATCTAGACAATGCAGCTATGATTTAGATGAAGACAGCATAAGTCAATTGAAAAGCACTCAGACATCGAATCTACTTTAGATCATTCCATATGTTTTGGTGAAGCAACCTCAATTTGTTTTGGTAAATGAAGTCAGTTAGGAAACTCAAACAAGTGCAAAGGCACAAACAATTGGAAGTGTAGAAGAGAGATCTGAAGAATTAGAAGTCCAAGTAAGGTCAAAAACTCAAAGGTATGTAAAGTTGAATCATTCTAAAAGTCAAATCATAGGAGATAAGAGTAAAGGAGTGCAAAATAGAAGAAAAATTGCAGAAGAATATTGTTTGATATCTAAGATTGAACCTAAGATTATCACTAAATCCTGTCAAAATGAACATTGGCTGGAAGCTATGAAGGAAGAGCTGACACAGATTGAAAAGAATAACACATGGCTACTGGTTCCTAGGCCTAAAGACAAGAATGTGATTGGTACCAAATGGGTACTCAGAAACAAGCTGAATGAAGAAGGTGAAGTGGTCCGGAATAAAGCAAGATTGGTATGTAAAGGCTATTCTCAAATGGAAGGTATTGATTTTGAAGAAACCTTTGCCCCTATAGCTAGAATTGAAGCTATGAGATTATTTCTTGCTTATGCTACACATAAGAATTATAAAGTCTATCAAATGGATGTGAAGTCTACATTTCTGAATGGAGAACTAGAAGAAGAAGTGTACATTGAACAACTAGATGGATTCCAACTAACAGACAAGGGAGATATGGTTTGCAGATTGAAGAAAGCTCTGTATGGAATTAAGCAAGCCCCCAAAGCTTGGTACGCTATATTGGACAAATATCTACTAAAGCTTGGATTCACAAAAGGTACTATTCATAGCAACCTATACTTCAAGTTAGATCATGATAAGGAATTGATTATAGAATTTTTTGCTAATGATATCATTTTGGAGGAGATGATAATCTATGCATGAAGGTTGCTGATGAAATGAAGAGTGAATTTGAGATGAGCATGATTGGTGAAATGAAGTTCTTTCTAGGTTTACAAGTTACACAATTGGACCAAGGGATTTTCATATCTCAGTCCAAATATGTGAAAGAGCTATTGAAGAAGTTTGGAATGCATGACTCCAAACCTGTTGGTACTCCCATGGTGACTAGATGTAAGCTATCACAAAATGATGATTCTCCAAAGGCTAATCAAACTTGGTACATATCAATGATTGGTGGATTACTCTACTTGACATAGACTAGACTAGACATTATGAATGTTGTATGTATGTTTGCTAGATTTCAAGATGCTCCAAAGGAATCACATGTGACTGTTGTCAAAAGAATTTTTAGATATCTTAAAGGAACAATTGACTTTGAACTTTGGTATCCAAAGGATGATGATCTCACTTTGTGGCCATACACTGATGCGGATTGGGCTAGTGATATAGATGACAGGAAAATTACTAGTGGTGGTGCTTTCTTCCTAGGGAAGAAGCTGATATCCTGGTTGAGAAAAAAGGCATAATTCAATTTCTCTATCCACTGTTGAAGCATAATACATTGTTGCTACAAATAATTATACTCAAGTGATACAGATGAAATAGATGTTGAGAGATATTAGAGTGATCTATGAAGAGCCTATTTCCATATACTTTGACAATTCAAGTGAAATAAACATCTCAACGAATCTGGTACTACACTCTAAGACTAAGCATATTTCAATTAAGTTTCATTTCTTGAGGGAGAAAGTGAATGAGAAAGCAGTCAAACTGGAATATGTACCTACCAAAGAACATATTGCATATATATTTACTAAGTTTTTTCCAAAGGATAATTTTGAGTATCTCAGAGGGATGCTAGGGGTAATCACCCCTCCTGATAAGAACTAAAGATTAATTTATTTGCATCAATCTGAGAGCTTCATTGCTATATTTTGATCCAGATTGATGTTTTCATGGCTGCTACTCAGGGGGAGTAGTCAGATGTGTAGATATGTGGTTCAGAGCATGTGCATGGAAAGGTCATGGTTACCTTTTCCATTGATTTCAAAGGGGGAGAAGTGTATTGTGAACAATTCTTGAGAAGAGAAGTTCAGTTGAGAGGAGAAGTACAGAAGAAGTCAGTGTGTTGGGTTGATGGTATTTTTCACATAATGTGTTGCCATCAATGCCAAAGGGGGAGATTGTTGGATGTTGTGGATATGGTTGCTGATATGTGGTTGTTATTGATGTCAACACTATTAGCATTTGGTGCATTGAAGATTGTATATGTCGAGGATATTGAGAAAATTGTAAAAGAAAGTATTTTTGGTTCCCAGTGGAACTGTGTAGGTCAAGAAGGTGTTGTGTCATATTCATTGAATATTAGATAATGTGGATTTAAGGGTCTAATGTTGAATGTTTCTAGATCATATACTGGAAGTTTTAGAGGTCCGCATGAAGTTTTGAGTATGATGTGGTCTGACAGTGTGTTGCTAGTCTCTATCAGTGTTTCTGAATGAAGTTTGTGTAAATCTTGTTTTCTTAGTTGTTATGGATGCTTCTCTATTGTTTCTTGGTGTTATGTGGTGTCTCTAGATCATTCTCTATATTTTTGGTATGTCCACATTATTCGGAAGAGTTCATGGTTGAAGATCTTTGTGCGCATGTTCGGTTTTTCTTGTTCTGGGATGACATGTCATTGGTAGAATGTTGTGGATATTTGAGGTGTAATTAATCAAAGTATTCTTGTGTTGGATATATTAATTTGGGTCTCCACTATGTTGTGGCCGACCTTGGTGGATACGCATTAAAATTTTATTTGTAAATTTGGGCTAACATTACAAATATATATTTTTTGTTTGGCCGAAAAAGAGGTGATGGAATTTCATGTAGCAGATATATAAGGGTGATTAGTTCATTGTTGGTGATGATGCTTCGTGTGCTCCTATGTGTGTATGTGTGAATATCATTTGATTGCTGAGTAGAGTGTGAAGAAGAATGTGCAAAGTGTGAAGAAGTGTTGAGCTTAATTGGAACTGTATTTATTTATTCAAGGGGTAAGCGCTTTTGATTGGAGCTATGAACTGGATACAACCATTCAACAATACCACCCCAATGGGGTTTGAACCTTGGTGGAAAGAAAAACAATGCCACCTATAAACCATCACACCATGCCAATACCGGCTGCTTAATTGGAACTATAATCAGGCTTGTGTAGAAGCTATTTTCTCAGTTCACAAATCTTGGATGGTTTTAATCCAAACTCTATTGTTGGACAGTGAGTCCTCTTTTGTAATTGAGCAGTGAGATCTAGGAAGTGTGCCTAAATGCATGTGCATTCCCCTTATTGTTTCTTTTATACTTCTAGTAGAGTATAATCTTGTGGTCTAACATCCATTGTGGTTTTTCCCCAACAGGGTTTCCACGCAAAAAAATATTTGTGTTATTTGTCTCTCTGATGTGTTGATTGTTTATGGTTAATTGCTTATTCATCAGATCTAAGATTAAGTTAAGATTTAAGATAAGAGTTTTTAGTTTATGTCACAACTGATTCACCCCCCCATCTCAGTTGTGTGTCCTTGTTGTTCCAACACATCATCAATCCACAAAGATTCTTTATGAATTCTACTCAAAACTATTTGAATATGCTTCCCATCAAACTCGAACAAAGGGGCTTTCTGCCACACATCCAACTTCTTCTCAACTAATGTTGAATAGGACAATGGAGAGGGTCAATGAAACTAACACATAATATTGCTTAAATGATTAATCATCAAATTCCAATGTAGAAACTCAAATCCAACACATACACATAGTAACACCAGATTTACATGGAAAAACCAGTGAGGGAAAAACCACAATGAGGATTAACTCACACTATAGAGAATATCAAAACCGATTACAAAAAGACTCACTTCCTGAAATAAGGACTCACTGTCCAGAACAAGGACTCACTATCCAACTGGGCTACAACCTGGAGCACTCACAACCATAGAGATACAAAGAAGACTTGTTACACAGAGACTACAATTCCAATGCAACAAAGGATTCCACCATAGTCACTTAATCAAATTGCATGAATGATAGAGTTCACCTTCTACTCACTACGTCCAAAAACTCAACATTAAGCTTCACACTGATCTCCCACACTCGCAACACACACTCTTACTGAATAGAATCAATGTCGCACAAAACTACACTTTCTCTTTTCTCTTATCGTGCTTCTTCTTCACTCTTGTATATGTTCCATTACTAACTCATCTTGTATTTATACCATCTTCAACTTTAGAACATATCCAAAGTCAGCTATCCAAATCCAAATTCAAATTAGGTTGGTGCCAAAACATCCTAGGGTGGGATTAGAATGAGGGTGACCCAAACACATGCTTCATCATTCTCAAAAGTAGTATTTCACACAAGGTCGGCCACACCAGTGTAAAACACATAGAACAATTAAGCAAAAACTTTCCAAATGCCAAAATTAACTTCAATACAATCAAGGAAACTTAACTTTAGAACCATATGACATAAGACTTCATCAAAGAGAAATCCAGACCAATGCCATTTCTCCCGAACCTCAATTAGAACCACATAGAGAACCATTGTTCACAGCTGGTGAACACAACTTGCGCTAAACAATGAACCAACAACCAAGAATTTGAATATAACACCTTCTTACAACCATGAACAACATATCTAAACCATACAACTATAGGAGAAAATCCAAAACAAAAACCGGAGCAACCACAGAACACTTGCAACATATCTTCATCACAATTTTCTCAATATCCTCGACATATATAGAAAACAACAACTAGTAGATAACCAACTGACCAATTGACATCAATGAAAACACCTTCAATATTTCCATTCTTGCAACAATCTCTACCTTTTTCATTGATGGCAACACATGATGTGAAAAACCATCAAAGACAACATAAAAGCTCTGAACATATTTTTTGTTTCTCTTCATTAGAAGTTAGTTCCTTTTCCTTTCACATGCTTCTTCTCCCAACCTTTCTTTCCTCTTTCACATGCTTCTTCTCCCCCTTTGAAATCAATGGAAAAGGAAAAATAATACTTTACATTTATTTCTCCTTTGACATGAAAACAAAATACTCATAATGACAACACCTGATACTACCTGCTCCCTCTGAGAAGTAGCCACCAAAACATCAGCCCAGAAGAAAGATAGATCCATAGATCCATAGGACTGATGCATCTCCATATGCATCTAGTTCAAGAAAGGAGGGGCAATACCCCCCAAATTCTCTCGGAGATACTCAAAAGTATCCTTAGGAAGAGCCTTCCTGAAAATATCAACAACCTAATCCTTTCTCGAAATATACTCAAGCTTTACTACATTCTCCATGACCTTCTCTCTCAAGAAATGATATCTGATAGATATATGCCTTGTCCTTGAGTGTATCACAAGATTTTTTGAAATGTTAATTGCACTTGTATTATTACAAAAAAGAGAAATGGGATCATCATATACCATTGCGATATCTTTCAATTTCTGTTTCATCCACATAATTTATGTACAACAAGATGGAGTAGTAATATACTCAGCTTCAAACATAGACAAGGAGACTTGTTATGCACTTTTGCACACACACCCCACCAGAGGTAGGGACCCTCCTTTTGCTTGCCTCTGTTCCTTGCCTTTGCTTTAGGTTTGACCTTCTCCCCTTAAGGGATAGGTCCCTCTGAATTTTGACCTTTTGTTTCACTTGGGGAAACTGATGTTCTATTTTCACTTAAGGGTTCTTTGATTGCAGTTGTAGATCTTAAGACATCATTAAAACTCCATACTTTCTCTAAAATTCCATTCGCAGGAAAAATTGGCTAAGTTTGGGAGAATTTTGGAGATTTTGACCTTGCTCGAAGGTTTTGAGTGATGACTCGTCTTGGAAAATCTAAGGTAGCTTGGATTTTCCGTGGACTAATCCCTTTGGAGATTTTGACCTCGCTTGGATTTTCTAAGTCCGATGTCATGTCGTATCCCCAAGTCCTCAAATGTATTTTCATGCATTTATGATGGGTAGGTAGGTGTAGTTAGTGAGGTCTCTAGGGATTATTTAGAGGCTATTCCAATGATATTCTATCATTTTAAACTTGTTGCATTCGAAGAGCTTGTTCTTTCTTCAAGTTTGGTGATTGCATTTGGAGTGTCGGCCCTGCTATTGGCATTCTAGCTTGAATTTATAGGTGCACTTGGTTGCTTGTCTCCTAAATTCCACTCTTCAAAGGTAGGCATGTTATCCCTCTTTTGTTTCATGATTTTAACTGAGCTTTGTGTGAAGATTTAATGGTGAGCCCTACAATTTATCATGTTGGTTCATGTTAATGAATGTGCATTATGATTTATTATATGAGCTCTAATGTGTCTTATGGGAAGGGTCAACATTATTTGTTGGCTCCTTTTAGGATTTGATTGTCGTTCATTCACATTAGGGTTTTTCCTGTAATTGTCATCCGATTGCAGTCATAAATTATGGTTTCGTGTGTTGCATGGTTTTGAATTTGAGGGAGGATGTCTTATTATTGAATCATGTGTAGGGTACAAATTCAAGAAAATATGCAAATCAATGGTATGATGGCCCAACATAAGTGATAAAGCATTAACCTAGCCATTCCAGTTAAACCCTATTCGTTCTCACTGTGCCCTATCTAGCTTAAATTTCAAATTCGATAAAGGAAATGGGGTATCTTGGTGTGATGTTTCAATTTGCATTGTGGAATATAAAAAGTAAACGTCAATTCTTGGGAAATAATGTGGAATCATAACTTTGAATCAAAACATGGAAGAAACAACACTTAAGTTTTGCTCGTGAAATTAACATGAAATAAAATTTAAAGAACACTCGAAGTTGAAACCTTTCGGAGACACTAACTCATTTGAATGCAAAATATGATGAAAATTTCTAATGAAATATGTATAATTTGATGTATTGTTGGGTGCTTGTAAAATTTGATGTGTAATTTTCAATTTTTTAAAATTTTATCCTCGACGTTCGTCAAAATTTTGACTAGTAGTTTAGTTGAAATTTTGACAAACATGAAAAATAAGAAAAAGTCAAATTATGGCCAACATAAAGAAAAGTGAGTTCGCTGATTTATTGTGATAGTGTTTTTCTTTACTTGCGAATTTTCTCTACTTGAGATAGTTAGTGGAGAACTAAGGACGATTTTCTTGGGAAAAATCAGAAAAAAATTCAAGAAGATATCTCCAGGTTGAGGGTAGTCATTTTATTTTTGCAGAATTCAGTTGTGAAGTCAGATTTGTAGTTCCAGGTTTGAAAATCATATTTTAAAGCAACAAGTCATCAGATTTCATTTTTAGAGGTTTAGGGTTTTGAGAATTTCATGTCCAGATTTTGTTGTGTGGAATCACCATAAGATCACAACCAAGGAACAGATTCTTGTGACTATAATTATGTGATCCATAACTCTATTGGTCATGTGGCACAATTGTGCTATAACAAATACAGGATGCATTCATGTGTGACCCAAGTTTAATGTGGCTATGTTGTGATAGAAATGGAGTACTCATATAATGTAGTTAATTCAGGTTGTATAATGTAGGTGTCAATCATCATTGGGTGCATTCAGGTTGTCTCAAGTTTAACAGGTTATGATGTAATTATAGCATGATCTAAGAGTGATTACCTCTTGCTGCAATAAAGAGCTTATAACTCTAGTTGATATGCAGAGTGGTTGTGTTATATCAATTATGTAGTGCATTCAAGCACAACCCATGTTTAATGGGCTATTCTAGAGAGTGATCAAGATTTTCTAAACCTTATGAATGTTACTTAAAAGTGTATAGCTTAAACTACAAACCAAGTTTGTTACATACTTGAATGCAATCTTGGGTTACCACAAACTATAATAATGTGATATGCTAATAACCATTATGGAAAGTATTAAAGCAAGACCCATGCTATATAGGATACATTTCCCTGATCAGGTTTACATACCTTAATGATCAAACACAAGCTTCCCACACACTCTAGATACAATCCAAGATCATACCACAACCCTATCAAGACAATTAATTTTTTGACCCAAGATTTAAGGTTGTTTTTAATACCAACAAAAGCATTGGTAAGAGCATGATTAGGGTACAAACCCTAGGCCTTCGTAGAAACATAAACAATAACTCTAGCAGATTAATGAGGTTGCAATACCAGAAAGATTGAGACATTGTAGCTAATAACAAAATCTTGCAATCTAAATATTGTAGCCAATAAAAACACACTATGTAGCTTAGTGACATTTGTAAATGCAATCTACGGTAAGAAGAATGACAGTCACTTGAGATGTGACAATCAAAAAGAGGCTGAGTAGTGACAAGATAATAAAGCTCAAACCTTGCATAGTAAAGTGGAGATTTTAACAGTGAGTTTCCTTACCCCCTTGCTGACCTTAAGGGTTTTTCAAGCTTTTGGTAGTGTTAAAAGGCAAATGCAATCAGGGAATGAGTGTCCAAATGAAGTTAAAGTGGTAATCATAGGTTCAATGTTTCTTCTTAGCCATTAATGTATAATGGAGGTAGTGGATTGCATGTTTGAGAAGTGTTTTGAGACTCATCAAAGATGGGAGAATAGTGAATAATACCTTGTGGACTGTGAAGTAGTGTCAATAAGGTTGAAGGATCTTAAGAACTACAATACCATGAAACAATGAGTCCCCTGTAGTAAGTAGGCAGTCTATAGGGCATAGTTTGATTTTATAGAAAGATGCAAGGAATCTTCAAGTGATAGTGAGTGAATTGTTTGAGATTGCAGCTAAGGGTGCAATACCCAGTCTTAAAGGAAGTTAGCAAAGCATTAAATGTGTAAGAAAATCAAATCATACACAAAAAATAATTCACAATGTTATCTTGCATAATGCCTTGAGTTTGAAGACAAAAATCTCATTGTATCTTAATGAAAGTGGTGACCTTAATAGTCAATCACTGGAAAATATGATTTTAAAACATGCTATTGTGCTTATGGAGGCAACATTTTAAGCAAGGCAGTGAGTAGTGGTTTGGAACAATGGCAGGTATGAAGGACTTGCTTTATATGCATACTATGCAGTTTAGCTTAAGACAACGTTCTTAGAAGATATTGAAGGTGGATTATGGAACTCAAGGGTTACCATGAAAAGGATTAAAGCAAAGGCCCGAGATCTATTTAAAACTCTGAGTCATGAAGATATTAAAGATGTCACATGCAAAACCCTAGTAGGTAATGAATGCAATGCCAAAGGATGAGTGATGTGGAAGTGATTTAGGAGATCTCCACATTATCTATTCTGAGAATACATCATTTATTTATTTTTTTAATTAAAATAAATCATTATAAACCCTATATAGGATGCATTGATACTTCAAAAGCCTCTGAAGGAATTTGAGATTATGCAAATATATGTCAAGTAACATTCATAAGGTTTAGAAAATCTTGATCACTCTCTCGAATAGCCCATTAAACATGGGTTGTGTTTGAATGCACTACATAATTGATATAACACAACCACTCTGCATATCAACCAGAGTTATAGGCTCTTTATTGCAGCAAGAGATAATCACTCTTCGATCATGCTATAATTACATCCTAACCTGTTAAACTTGAGACAACCTGAATGCACCCAATGATGATTGACACCTACATTATACAACCTGAATTAACTACATTATATGAGTGCCTCCATTTCTATCACAACATAGCCACATTAAACTTGGGCCACACATGAATGCATCCTGTATTTGTTATAGCACAACTGTGCCACATGACCAATAGAGTTATGGATCACATAATTATAGTCACAAGAATTTGTTCCTTGGTTGTGATCTTATGGTGATTCCACACAACAAAATCTGGACATGAAATTCTCAAAACCCTAAACCTCTAAAAATGAAATCTGATGAGATGTTGCTTTAAAATATGATTTTCAAACCTGGAACTACAAATATGACTTCACAACTGAATTATGCAAAAAGACAATGACTACCCTCAACCTAGCGATATCTTCTTGAATTTTTTTTAATTTTTCCCAAGAAAATCATCCTTAGTTCTCCACAAACTGTCTCAAGTAGAGCAAAACACTATCACAATAAATCAGGCATGAACTCACTTTTCTTTATGTCGGCCACAATTTGATTTTTTTCTATTTTTCATGTTTGTCAAAAATTCGACGAAAATGATAGCCGACATTTTGACGAACCCCAAGTTCGTCGACGAACGTTGGGGATAAACTTTCAAAAAATTGAAAATTACACATCAAATTTTACAAGCACCCGACGATACATCAAATTAAACATATTTCGTTGGATAGTTTCGTCGGATTTTGCAGTCAAATGAGTTAGTGGGAGCTTTATGACTAATTTGAATAAACTCTAAGTAGGTATAGGGAAAAATGGAGAAGTGTTAGCTAGGTCCAGATATGGATGATTGACAAGAAGGGCAAGTCAAAAGGTGGATAGCCTATAGGAAGGCTAGATCCTACTAGGATGGCTGGTAACTTAGGGAAGTTGAGCTTATAAACTTTGATATTTTGGAATGTGTAGAATGGTTTGATGACACTTTTCTATATATTTATTTGATAATATATAATTATCTTCAATATATAAACCTGCAATACAAGCTTCTCCAATGGTAGACCTTACAAAAATAAGGGTTAGAAGGGGAGTTTACCTTAGTTAGCACCCTCGTACTTGTGTTCAAATATGTTTCTATGTGGTAGGTAAAATGTAAAACATGGTCATAAACTAATCTATGAAATAGAATCAATCTAAATTACTTTTATGCCATAAGCTCAAAAGCCTAGTTCTAGTGCTTGTGGAAACTATGCAAGCGATTTTGGATGGGAGAAAGGATTTGAATATAAAAGTGGTTTTTATGAAAAATGGATTTGGGGGTTGAAGGAGGAATAATATGGAAATGGAAATGACATTCTATAGCACCTATAATGGATTTTTATTTTTATTTTTTGTTATGGCTTGTTTTTTTAGAAGGGTTGAAAAAAGAATGCACAATCACATTAGGTTGATGGGTAACATGCCTAGATGGAAAAATAGAATTTATGTGATTGAAGAGGGATGAAAGAGGAAATTCTAACAAATTAGTATTCCAATTTTTATTTCAATTATAAGTGTTTAGGATGAAACCAAGTTAGTTTTTGGGCTCAATACACTAGGATGTATGCAAACTAGTTTAGGGGAAAGGTTTAGGATAAAAATGGAATTTGAAATGTGATGGAAATAGAAGGATGATGGATTGGAAAGGTGTTGGGATGGATGATGAAGGGTTAATATAATAACTAAAAAAACCTCATATAAATGGAAAACCCATCAAAATAAATTCATTCCTTGCTTGAAACCTTAAAAAATCAAGACCTAGGTTTAAAGAATCAAGGTGGGCCAATTATCTAAGCAAGAGAAAAATAATCTACAAGATGAAGGGAGAATATCACT
>VDFB02073705.1:0-10474 GCA_007258455.2 Sequoia sempervirens
CATCAATGGTAAAGGACAAAAAAAATTGCACTATTTATTCTCTTCCTTTGACATCAATCAACTTGCTTACTTATGCAACTTCTTTCCTTTACTTCTCTATGTATTCCCCCTTATGAGCACACCCCAAACTGTACCAAATAAGCAACCACTATACAATGACAACAAACACTCTTTTGACTACAACAATCAACAATGCTATTACCTACTCCCCTGAGAGGTATCCACCAACATCAATCCAAAACAAAGAATGAATCTTGAGATCCACTGGACTGATGCATCTCCTTATTCATCTAGTTTAGATGATGAGAAACAACCCCCAACTTCTCCCGAAGATACTAAAAAGTATCATTAGGAAGTCTTAGTGAATATATCAACAATTTGATCCTTTGTAGGTACATATTCAAGCTTCACTTCATTCTCCAAAAACTTCTCTCTTAGAAAGTGATACTTGATTGAAAGATGTTTTTTCCTCGAATGTATCACCAAATTCTTTCAAATATTGATTTAAAATATCATAGAAGATAGATATAGGCTCATCATACACTACATTTATATCTTTCAATGTTTTCCTCATCCACAACACTTGTGTGCAACAAGATGCTACTGCAATGTACTCAACTTTTGTAGTATCTATTTTAGACACCCAAAAATGTCCTCTTACAACACTTTGTCACAACATTGCATCATTTAGACATCTTGTAGTATGTTTTTCCCTAGGTACCCATGTCATCATCTAATTAGTTAAATAAATCTTATTTATTTGACTAATTTCATTTATTCCCTTCCTATGCATAATCCATCCATTCCTCTAATGTTAATTAAATAATTTATATTATTTAATTAATGTTCATTTTCCCAATTCCATCTCCTTCTAATGTTACTAAATAATTTTATAAATATTTTAATTTAATAAACATTTCTGTTTACTGATTTCACAATTAAATAATTTATATTATTTAATTGATGAAATCATAAATTCAACATTAATTAAATAAATCAAATATTTATTTAATTAATAAAATCTTAAAAAGATCTTTTCGGTTTCTTTCCAAAATTGAAACTCATGTGTATGTAATTAATTTATTTAATTAGATAATTCATCAATTATCCTTCTCATCTTTTTCAAGATTTATTTCTTTTAAAAGAGAATCAAAATCTTTCTATCTTTTCACATCTTATCTTATCTTGTTTTATTTCCTCCTCGATCAAATAAAACAAAAAATCAAATCCTTATCGAATCTTATCAAATTTTATCTCCATCCACATCAAGACTCTATAAATACAGCCTCTCACAATCCATTTAGGGGGGTTGATTCTTAAGTATCCTCACTCTGTCAAAATCATTCTTTAGTCTTCCATCTGTCTCTATCATTCTCCATTTCTCAAATGTGCCTTACCAGTGAATTGTAACCAAATATCTTCCGGCCACCAACTGGTGATTCTTATGCGTGAGAAGGAGCACACATAAAACCGTTTTGTTGGATCAGCTCTTCTAGCATTTGTTTGTTATTGCATTTCATGCCTTTGCCTCGTGACTCTATTGTGCTAGTTGTGATTCGAGATATTTTATTTTAGTTTTATATCTGATTTTCCCCTAATTACATTGGTGAACCTACTGAACTCTTTTGGATCAAGCTTGTTTTTTGCTTAGACCTATTTTGCATGAAACCTCAAAATTTCTCTCATGACTTCACACACCAGAATTTTTCCAACAACAGCAAAAACTTTTTCTGTAACTGTCTCAAATAGAGTGAAAATAGACCTGAGGCTCAACACCCACCTGCAGTGAGCACAGATTTTATGCTCTTTTTTCATAAAATTTATTTTTGGATGCCTAAATTCATAATTTTTCCAAAATATTTACATTTTTGGAAATATCTTGATATTCTAGTGGGGGACTATTTTTTAAAGATTTGATTTTGAGCTCAAATACAATTCAAAAAAATCCAATCTTCATTTTTTTTATGGTTTTCATAAATCCCCATTTCTGGGTGTAAAATAGGGAATTTTTTTTACTTCTTTACATTTCTGGAAAGCTCTCAGAAAATTAGTAGGGACCTTTTCTTTGATTTTTTTATTTTTCAGATCAATAAAATCTTAAAATAATGAAATCTAATTCGGCTATGTCAAAAACATGTATATGAAATTGCAATTTTCTGATGAGATTTTTTGTTATGGCTGCATTATAATATCATTTTTTGATCTGGTAGGTGATCATAAGGAGCTATAGTAGCAACAATATCAGTCATAGATAGCAGATTGGAAAGAAAAAACTTTTGGGTGCACTTGTTTAATCTTTTATCTCTTAATCTTGTTTGTCACACATTTGGATTTGGGCTCTTAAAAAGGATATTGTCTTCAATCACATATCAAAAATTGAGGCTAAAATTAACCATTTTCTTCCATCACATCTTGATTTAGGATCTAAAAATAACGAGTGCTTCCATTGTTTTCTTCCACACATTTCATTTCTAAGGGAAATTTAACAACTGTGAGTGTGAATCAAGTGTATGTGTGCTTTAACACCTCACTTGGTTTCCTTTTGTCAAACCCTTCATAGGAGGCCTACTAGGGGATTTCATCACCCCTGGGGATGACCTCAATCAAAGTGTGAATTGAAAGACATGCTTGTTTCAGAGTTAAAATCTTATCACTCTTGGCTAAGCCCCAAAGAACTTTATACCTTTGGGAAGTGAAGGTGAAGGGTGGGTTACCCCTTTCTCCCAGTTGTGTGGCAGGATTTTGCTTCCAAATCATTCCTTAGTCAACTTTGTGCAGACTAGCTTGAGACCTAATTGGCCATATCCCACTTGACTATTCCTAGGGCTTGTTGATGTGTCTTCCATGTGTGCTTGTTTAATAATCATCAAAACATTCTTCAAATTTCAAAATTCAAACTTTCTTATGTGTCTTGCGTGAGTGATTTATGTGTGTACATGTGTGATCATTCATTTAAACATTGCCAAATCATGATAAACACCAAACACATAAAGACAAGTCACTCTACATGTTCTTCCAACACATTCATATCTAATAACTTTCATCCTAATCACCCTTCTTAGCCACATCCTATCCATTTCATCATAACCAATCAAGTCATCGAATCTTGTCATTCCACATCATATCCTAATCATCATCATTTCTTTAATCCATTCAACATCATTTTACATCATGCCAACATTAGAAGACCTAGCATCCCAACTTCAAAACCTCCTTCAAACACTTCACCAAATACCCCAACCCCTAGACCACCAAACCATACAAAGCCTTGAAACCCTCTTCCAAAATTTTCAACAAATTAAATCACCTCAAATGCAACACCTCCTAGCTCAATCCAATCAATTCATTACCACTTGTCAAATACAACAACCACAACATCATCCCCTATCCATTTATTATCAACCAATACCACCTCAACCTAATGTGTCATCCCCTTCTATCTCATACCAATCTAATCCATCCACTTCTTCATATTTCAATGCCATGTCAACATATCCACCCATATCACAACAAGAACATGGGAGCCCAAGTCCGCCTTGGCAACAAAATCAGAAGCCTTTAAGTATTAATGCCACATTTGACAAGGGAAATACCAAAAAAGCACATGGACCCTATAACTTTATCATACCATCATCCAATCAAAATCAAAACCCTAAGCCAACACCTTCCACCCCTACACCTCCAAAGGATGTGACCCAAGGGCTACAAGCAAGGAATCAATTGTCACCATTTCATTCAACACATATATTGAACATGCAAAAGAGTCCACAAACCTCATACCAAGTCCTTCAAGCCAACCATGTCATCCACAACCCCTTGAGCCAATTCAAGAGTCTCCTCGATTAAGTCCAAGTCAACCTCCATCATGTCTCTAGGTTGTTGACCATCTAGAACATGTTGAGCCCATTCAAGCAAGCCAAGAGTTATTTCAAGAGCTTTATCCTAAGCATGAGGAAATATTAACCTCTTATTCAAATCAAGATCTAGGCCCTTCTAATGATCCCACTCATAACATACTCAGTCCTATTTATGATCAAACTCCCCTCTATGATCTTACCTATGATCAAGAAGGCCATGATGATCCTCTTAGCCAACTTTATGAATTCCATGGTCAAGAGCCTATCACTTCACCTATCCATGAGCAAGAAACCTCCATTGCTCCTATCCACCCCCTACCTATCCCTATCCATGATCCATCAACATCCACTTCCCTTGATGAGACATATGCCTCCCAAGCACACATAGAAGATCAAACAACTACCTTGGATCTAATTGAACACAATGCTAATCAAGATCCTAGTGATCCTCCGTCACCCACTATCGACCCCATTGCAAGTCCTTCATCATATCCTATTGGTCTTCCACCCTCATTCATGAATGTTACTCCTTCGAACAATAACAACCATTATCTTCCCTTGCTTCATTTTCTCCATCCAATAAGGAACTCTTGTCTAGTGTTTCACCTACACCTAGTCCCATTGTCCATTGCACACTCCAAAATTTGAACCACCAAGGTAAGGGTCTAGACCTTCTTGAAAAAGGTATTTTGGATCCCCTCCATGTCAAAGTCCCTCCATGCTCTTATGGCCTTGGACATACACCCGAAGGACACCAATCTCAAGATGTTGGTACTTCCTCCATGCATCCTAAGTCCACTTTCCATCATGAAGCCTATCATACACCTAAAACATATATTGCCATCCCTCCTCCATCATCCTACAAATTTCAAAAGCATGTGACCATACACCTTCCACCATTGCTTCCAACTCCTAATATCCCTCCATCCACTTTACCACCATTACTCCCAACACCTAATATTCCTACCATTCAATCCTCTTATCCATTTATCCATAAATCTTCTAAAAATCCTAATCATGACCAATCAGCGCACTCATTGTCTAAACATGAAGATTCCACCCATTCCACCATACCCATGGGATTCAAAAGAAAAAAAACCAATGCCTTTACCTATAAAGTAAAAAATCCTAAAAATCCTCATGCCTTAGGGCATCAATGCAAAATGTCAAAGCCAAGTACATATAAAAAGTTATATAAGGCTATACCTCCAAAAGTAAAGGCCAAAACTAAATTGGTTTGGGTCCCTAAGAAAAAGGAAAGCAAGTCAAATGAGGCATCTAAATCACAAAAATCCCAACCATCCCCTTCCATCCAAAATGCACATTCTATTCATAAATTACAAAAATCCCATAAGCCAAAAAAAATTCATAAAAATACTAAGTCTATGTTCGTACCTAAATCACTAAATCACTCACCTCCTAAGAAACATCTCCATTGCTTCCTACACCCCATCCACATCAAAATATTCAACGTTTAACATAGTGTGTGCAACCATTGGTCATGGTTCCCTTCCATTTCACAACAATTCCACATACCTCCATCTCCTCACCCTTCACCCATTCTCCTACATATCTCCCCCACCATCTTCCTATGGTCCATGCTTTTGGCTAAGCCTCCCCATTCATCTTTTTCATAAGTCCCATATAAGTTCTATATCTTCCCTACATAATCCACTATTTTCCTCCATAATCCACATCATAATCCATCATCTACCTACTCCATCTCCCTTTCATGTCATCCCTTACCAACATCTATGAGCATAATAAAATTTGAAATGGTCCATGCAATGACATTGATCTCTAGTGGGACTATCACCTTTCATGGAACTAGACACTTGAGTCAGTCCTATCCATATTCCCCTTCTCCTAGTCAAAAAGTTAAAAAAAAATAGAAAAAAAAGAGTAAAGAGAAATTCCTTCATCCAATGGTGAAAACTTGGAAAACATGTGCCCTGGATAAGTACCATGATGAAAACCTGGCAAACGGGCATCATGTGTAGGTTGATCTTCTATGTCACTTACACTTGGGGGCACAATGTCTTATGTATCCAACCTATCATTCATGTCATATCATTTCCATCTTACTTACCATCTTAGCCATTATACATACCTATCATATTTAGTCCACTTATCCACCTTTCTCCTTTTGATCTTGATGAAGATATAAGGGAAAAAGGGTGAAACATGTTTTGGGTATCTCTTGACATACCTCATCCTATCTAAACCAATCATATCATTATCCTATTGTCATACATTTTGTCCAGAAAAATCCTAAGTCTTGTACCTAGAATGGGGCATGTTATTCTTATGTGACATAGTCTTTGGAGATCACATCCTTCCTCTCTTATGATGCATACATCAATACCATCCATCCATTTATCATGAGCCTTTTATCCCTTATCCTATCACCCACCCTTGCACCTAGACATGGTTTTCCTCTTGTCATTGGTATCTAGCACAAAGGCTACTCAAATTTTCATCCTTTGACACCTTAAAACATTTCAAAAATCAAAACAAAAAATTTAAAAAAAAATTCAAAATATCCCCAAAATTACAAAAAAATGGTAAAAGGTCCTAAAAAAGACAAAAAAAGAAATCAAATAGCCAACAAAAATCCAAGCAATAAAATCAAACCACATCACTTCTAATAAATCTAATCATTATCATCAAATCAATTCATTTCTTCATCAATCTAATCAATCAAAATCATTCCAATCAAATCCATTCCTTAACTCAATCAATCAATCATCTAATCAAATCACTTCAACCTAAATCATTCCAATCACATCAATTCTTCTATTCAATTCATCTCATCTTGTCATCCAATCAATCATCATATCATTACAAACCATTTCTTCAAATCAATCAAATCACTCCAAGCAATAATCCAAATGCAAGTCAATCCTTAATCCATACCAATCAAGTCAATCAATCTTGTCAAATTATCCAATCACATGCTTTGGTCTTGATCTTGATCTTGTTGTAAACCCAATCAATCAATCAATTATCATCATCCTTGTGTTGATCTAGGGATATGTCGTTTCCTGAAATGACAACACTATCATCATCAATCCAAGTCAATAAGTCAATTATTGGTCATCCTTATCTTGATCTAGGGATATATCATTCCCCACAATGACAACACTATCATCATCATCAATCAATCAATTAATCATCGGTTTACAGCTTGACAAGGGGAATTCCTTGTTTGTTTTTGTATCATTTGTTCATGCTTGCTTGCTTGATTGTGTGTGTTATCATTTTATCTTGCATTTGTATCAAATTCGTATCATTCCATCTAATATTCATATCTTGTGTATGTTGGAGTAGCTTTTTGCACTATCCTTTGCATCTAAGGTCACATCACACCTTTTGTGCATTAGGACTTTAATGCTCTAAGTTTACTTCCTCATATGTCTAAACAAGGTTGTATTACGCTAGGGCACGAGACACATCGTCACCTTGGTCCTTATACCTTGGTGCATAATGTCTATTGCTAAATCAAACATCATGGTTGCTCACTTTCATTGCATCATAATGCATCCTTCACTTCTTGTATCCATTCCTTCATATTTAGTTCTTGACCCATCCCTTTAATTTCGAGAGCCTACCTATGTATCCTCTCAAGGGGGCATCATCATTCGATCATCATCATATTCTGATATCATCATCCATTTTTTTATATCCGTACCTTAGCTTCTTTGAAATGATGTTACTCGGCACAAATATCATCATCTCAAACATCATCTCAAAGAGGGGCAAAATGAAGACACCCAAAAATGTCCTCTTACAACACTTTGTCACAACATTGCACATTTAGACATCTTGTAGTATGTTTTTCCCTAGGTACCCATGTCATCATCTAATTAGTTAAATAAATCTTATTTATTTGACTAATTTCATTTATTCCCTTCCGATGCATAATCCATCTATTCCTCTAATGTTAATTAAATAATTTATATTATTTAATTAATTAAATCATTTCTATTAATTCTTCTAATGTTAATTAAATAATTTATATTATTTAATTCCAGGTGAAATCATAAATTCAGCAACAATAATTAAATAGTCTACGTATATTTGCATTTGCATTGATAGAATCTTCTAACTGGCTTTCATACATTGGGAAACCCTTGTCTAGAACTAAATTTGCATTGGGCCTGGGAATCCGTTCATCCATTATCTTCTCATGAGTTTGGCTGCTGAGATCAGAATCTTACCATAGCACCTTGTTATGCACATCGTTTTTATTTTCTCCTTGATCAAATAAAACAAAAAATCAAATCCTTATCGAATCTTATCAAATCTTATCTCCATCCACATCAAGGCTCTTTAAATACAGCCTCTCACAATCCATTTAGAGGGTTGATTCTTAAGTATCCCCACTCTGTCAAAATCATTCTCCAATCTTCCATCTATCTCTATAAATCTCCATTTGTCATTTTCATCAAGTCGTTATGTTGCTGAGTTGAGCAACCAACATTCCTCCATTATCAATCCTTCAAAATCTTGCATTCTTATGCAGGTGGAGAAGAGCAATGGAGATAAATCAAGTTTAGCATGGATTTGGGTTTGCATTCGTTTGTTATTGTGATTTTCATGCTTTCTCATACTCTATTGTGCTAGTTAGGATTTGATATATTTCTATTTTAGTTTTATATCTAATTTTCTCCTAATTACATCTATAAATATACTAAATCTTGTTTCTTACATAGCCACGATACCAATCTACATCAAAGAAAGAATGCACCACCACTTGTACTTTTCCTGACATCAACACAACCAACCTAATCTACATCTGTGTAAGCACTCAAAGTGAAGTTAGTATCCTTTGGATACCACAATCCATGATTTGGAGTGCCCTACCAATATTTGAATATCCTCTTCGTTGTTGCAACACGTGACTCTCTAATATCTTCTTGAAATCTATCCAAAAGGAAAATTGCATGCATGATATTCAATCTAGTAGCAGTTAGATATAGTAATCCACCAATCATTGATCAATATTTTTTCTAATTAGCCTAGGAGATTCATCATTCTTTCTCAGTTTGTAACTAGTAACCATAGGAGTACATACTGGTTTGGAGACTTTCATTATAAACTTCTTTAACATTTCTTTGACATACAGGTATGCGGAGGATCATGATGGTCCAAAAAGTGGCAATATGATGGGTATTTGTAGGGTATGTGGTTGGTGACTTTTTTTTAACCCAAAATTGATGAAATGAAAAGGGTTTTTAAAGGAGATTCTCAACTTTCCACCAATATAAATTATGCTTTACTTTGAATTTAATAAATAATTATTATTCATTTTCTATTTGAATTATGACTAAAGTCTTGATTGATATAATGATTGAAAAACATCTATAGCTTTCAAATGGTATCACATTTTTTGGAATCCAAGGAAATACATTATGCATCACATTCTATGCTTAAGTATACTATATAGGATTAAAAAAAAGAAAAATTGAATTTCATTAATTTTTGACCAAGTTAAGGTGAATTAGGACATCTTGAGTTTTAGATTTTTTAAAGTTGTAATAAAATATTCATAATTAATTTATTTACTTGTAAAAATTACAAAAAGTAATAAAACCACATTTGAACATAGGGCCTACTTATTTCTAAAATCTTATAAAAAATATTATCATTTTATTGTTTGTTAGAGATTGTGAATTGAAATAGGACCTCTTCTTTTTTCCCTTTGAGATTTAAAAATTACTACTACATTGAAATTTCAAATTTTCACCAAAATAGTTTTTTTAAAAATAAACCTTGTATTTAGAAACTACATTCAATTATCTACAGATTTTATTCTTACATATTTTTGAAATAATATGCATAACTTATTCAAAATTTTACGTCAAGTTGCCTAACTCTGAATTTTCTAAATTTTTTGCCACTTAAGGGCCTGTTTTTTCCATGATGATCATGCACATACCCATAATTTGATTGTGAAATGAATATTGCTTTGTCTGTTTGATTGATTTGTAGCCCAATGAATAAATTCATCTCCCCAAACATAGAAATATCACTCTTTTTGCATTTCTTCTAAAAACATCTTACACATAGTTTCATTTCCTCCAAAAATTATGTGATCAACATATACAACCACAATCAACATTTGATCTTTTTAAACATTAAATAAGGATTACTATTTGTGGAACCTTTATTGAATCCTTGCAACATCAAATATTTATCCAACCTTGCATACCAAGCTCTAGGATCTTGCTTCAATCCTTATAATTCCTTTTTCATTCTACCATATCCATTTTTTTTTATAACTAAAATGCTTTTAGTTGTTCCATGTAAACTTCTTCTTCCAATTCTCCATTGAAGATAGTAGACTTCACATCCATTTGATAAACTTTTAAGTCCTTGTGTGTTGTGAAAGCCAAAAAAATCCTGATAGCTTCCATTCTTTCCACTAGAGCAAATGTCTCTTCAAAATCTATTCCTTTAATTTGTGAGTAGCCCTTACACACAAGTCTTTGGGTATGTGCAGGATCATCATGGAGAAAACAGGCCCTTAAGTGGCAAAAAAATTAGAAAAATCAGAGTTAGGCAACTTGACGTAAAAAATTTGAATAAGTTATCTATATTATTTCAAAAATATG
>VDFB02073706.1:0-62171 GCA_007258455.2 Sequoia sempervirens
TCATGTAGTGGATATATAAGAGTGATTGTTTCATCGGTGGTGTGTGGAGCTTCATGTGCTGGGTGTGCTCTTATGTGTGTATGTGTGAATATTATTTGAATGCAAAGCAGCATGTGAAGAAGATCGAGAAAAGTGTGAAGTAGTTTGTGAAGGAGTTTTATGTGCTTAATTGGAACTGTAATCAGGCTTGTGCAGAAGCTAATTTTTTAGTTCATACCCTATGGATTTTAATCCTACTCTGTATTGTTGGGTAGTGAGCCCCTTCTATAATTGAGTAGTGAGCTCTAGGAAATGTGCTTGAATGCATGTGCATTCCCCTTTATTGATTTCATTATACTTTTAACAGGGTATAATCTTGTGGACTAACATTCACCATGGTTTTTCCCCTAATAGAGTTTCCACATAAAAGATCTTGGTGTTCTCTATCTCTCTAATGTGTTAATTGTTTATGGTTAATATCTTATTCATTAGATCTAAGATTAAGTTAAGTTCGAAAAAATTATCATTTTGTGACAACTAATTCACCCCCCCTCTTAGTTGTCTGTCCTTTTTTTTCCAACACTTTCAACATTTTAAAAGCTCCATGATGATACAAAGAAAAATAAATAGACTGTTAAGATGCCAATATTTGCATGCAGATTTGCATGATAAAATTAGATTGCATTCATATTAGTCTTGCAACTGTAGATTATTTGTTACAAAAGCTGGTAAAAGATTCAAAAACGATGTTATCTTTTCTCATATATGGATTGAGTATATTTGACATAATCATTTTCATTGCATACATTAAAGAAAATTATTATGTAATTTACATCATTTGATCATATATTTTGCATTAATCATGTCATTTCTTCATTTGTGCATCACATCAGAAAATTGCATGAGAAAGACTATCAAAAACAAATCTCTATGTAGTTGCATTTTCAATCATCCATTCATCATATCATATATCATACATTTGAATTATCATTATATTGTTCATTCATTCATACATTCATTATATCATTTTTTTGCATTTGAAATATCAAAAATAAAAGTGCATTATATCTCATTTACATCATTTTCATATATCATTGAAACATCACATCAATCATCATGCATAGTGTTACATTAACATGTAATTTAGATATACACATCATCATACATCTGTCAGTCCATCTAAATAACTACATACATCATGCATCCATGCATCATCATAATCATTAAATTTGCATCCATAACATCATCACATAAATCATCACATAATATACAAAATAGGAAAATAAATGCATACATCATAGAACCATATAGAACACATATAGATCGATCAATCCACTACATATCATATAGATCTCAAAATCATAATGTTGAGTATACAATGATGTCTGAAATATAAGGACATGTAACATCAAAAATGGCTGGAACCAGAGTATACATCATATCTCAAAATACATCAGAGTCGACAATCATATAGCTATGTGCTGCTACCTCCAGATAGTGCAGGCCTCTCTGGACCAGTCCCTCTACCTCCAGATGTACCTGAATCTCTCATATCTCTCTATGGAGACTATGTCACACCCGCAGTAATAGTCCTAAAATGAGTCTTGCCTGATTGAGATAGGGCATAACTCGCTCTCTGTGTTATCTCTCAAAAATGCAGGTTTGAACCACAAAAGGTTGCCATGCTTTCACAATGTTTTAGGGTAACAGAACAAGGTTTGACAGAATTAAACCTTCTACTCTCCAGGCACTGCTAGACCTAGGTGGGTGTACCTATAATAAATGAAGCAGACTTGACTATTGATCTTATCTTCATGCCATGATTTGTCCAAGATGGAAAATTGAAATGGACAAAATAAAACAAATTTGGTATATATTATATACCAGCATTCAAAACTAAACCCTAATATGCTCAGTAAACAAATGTAAAATAAGTATGAATAAAACTAAATGATTGAAAATGGTGAGACCAGTGCCTTATATAATATGCACAGTCAAATGAAATCATAGACAACTGACTTCTTTCTGGATTCATTCAAATTGTTTAGCATATTTATTTATAACCAGTATAAAAAAGCAAGATTGTGATTATTGAGTTCTTCTTACTAATCTAAATGAAATTCCCTGATTACTGTGATTAATCAAAAGGATTTAATCCTTCCTTGAAAGAACCTATCAACCAATCACACAGATACGACAAATACGTACTGATAAACCAGACATAAACTTGTTATGTTCTAAATAACCAAGAAGCATCAATTTTAGAGACAACTTAGATAATTCTTTCAATAGGCATAACACAACAACTGACACCAAAATTTGCCAGCAAATCAGATGATTTTCATTGATATTTCCATGGCTTCAAAACATACAGCATAGTCTCAACCTTGTGAAACATGGTGTTCCACTGTATTCTCTACTCTCTATCCTATTCTATCTATATCCGCATATTGTTTTCAAAATGAATACTTATACATTGAGAATGTGAAAGGATGCATCCTTTCGGAAATAGAAAATACAAATTATAAAACATAAGATAGAGAATGACTAGGCTCTATTTAGCCATAAGTGAGTCTTGTTGAGATGGTCCAAATAATCCTGGTGCTCATACATGTCCGCATCAACTATCCTTTCGATGAGAAAAATTCAAATCTGGGGTGAAATCCCCTTTCAACGTTTATTTCATCATTCGCCAAGACATTTTGCGGTCTTACCGACACCTGGAATCAACTTGATGACAAATGCTTCTGCCTTTCATGTCGTTGTGACAATTCAAAGTCGGGGAAGTGCCTCATAGATATCATGGAACAATACCAATATGTTTTCTTCAAAGCATTTTCCAATCGTTGAAACATTAATGTTATTCACACCGACTGAAATCCTCTATCTTTATGTTCTTTGCTATAACCCGCAGATGTCGGGGAAACCTCTCACAGACTTCATCCTGTTTCACCGAAAGTCTTTATCTACATTGGGTCGCCAAGACAAATTTGTATTCTTGTCGATACAATCTTCATTTCACCCGCTTCGCTATGACTTTCAAATTTGGGGAGATGTTATGCAGATATCTTTGCATCTTACCGATATGTGCTTTTCAATGTATTTTCATTCACTAAGAAAAAATCGCCCTTTCACTGATGAATTCTCATTTTAGCACGTCCACCAAGTTTTCTCACCGAAAAAATAAACCCAACCATTGAAACAATACTTTCAGCAAGACAATAAACCTTCGGGAAAACTTACACTGACACCGAATTTCCTACCGAAACCACTCCTTCAGATGACTCCTATTTGGAAAAACTCACCCTGAACCATCTGTCGGTATAATATTCATACTTCGGTGAAACTTCTGCCGACAAGTTCTTCTCTCGGTGATGCATATCTCCATCGGCATAATATTTGAATCAACAAGACTCCATAGCTTCTCACTGATAAGTTTGAAATACCTTTGAACTTAGTTCAGCCAAACAATGGCCCCTTCACCTAGACCCTCCCTGATGCACATAAGTCTTACTGAGACATCTGTTTGCAAGTCAATCGGTAAAACAAAATGATTTCGTTATGAGTTCATATCGATACCAATTAGTCTGGCCAAAACAACCCCTTTATGCATTAATCGGTATGACATATTGTCTTCGCCCTGACATTAGACCGATGCCCCAACTTATGCCAATATACTTTTTTTAGGATGCCTATTGGCAGGAAAAAATTAGTTCACCAAAACATTTTCCCGAACACCTTTATCTTGAGCAATAAACTTCCACATGCACTGGTCAGTGAAACACACTGTATTCGCCATGACTTCACTCCGACAATGACTCCCCTTTTCCGAAATGATTCCTTTTGTCACTGAAACAAGCAAATTTTCCTATCGATAGTCAGCAACAAACATATATTAGTGAAAAATCAGGTCCAGGAGAATTTTACAATGTCTTTCCGATTCGGGTCTTTTAATGAAAAAAGAAAGACTTAATGGATTCAATGGCATTTATGATAGAAAAAAAGCAAGACAATACAAAGAGGGAACCTGATGCTTATGATGAGGACTCAATACTGGAACTTTTGGATGCAATAGAATGTAAAAAATTCAAAATTTTACAGTTCTAATAGTGGCTCCATCTGGGGATGAATGATAGTGAAATCATTGCAAGGATTCAAATTTCTGGGTGAGCAGACCAAACTCAAAGTAATGGAACATGTGAGCAGAGTGGAACAAATGGCAATGGCAATGAATGAGACCCTATACTACTGTACATGGAAAATTTTATTTCAAAAGAAGGAAAATCAGGATTGTCCATGTACTTGTAAATCCTATTCCTTTCATTTCCTAAACTACTGTGCATGGAATAGAATTTAAAATAGGACCATCAAGAGTTGTCCATGCACTGGCAACCCTTAATCCTCTACATTATTTCAAGAGAAAAAATGTTTCAGAAATTGCCCATGTACAGGAAATTCCTGATCTTCACCAGCCATATTCTGCAAATAGTATGAGTCTTCGCTTTTCTTTCCAACCACCACAAAAGGCCCTAGCCATAAGGCTTCAAACTTTCCTTGTTTTCCCTTCTCCTGGCACCTTGCATTCCACATCAGTACCAGATCACCTTCTCCAAATTTCCTATCCTTTGCCTTTTTGTCAAATAAATATTTCATCTGCTTCTGCAAAACTGGTAACAAGTTTTGCAAGGGCATCCTGGCCTGTGTTCCATAAACTAACTCAAATGGGGACTTCCCAATTGCCTTCTTCACCGTAATTCTATCAACCCATATAGCCAATCTTAATTTTGAATCCCAAGCCTTCTTATTTTGATCCAACATCCTTCTTATAATCTTTAGAAGACTCTTATTACTAGATTCTACTTGTCCATTAGCCTATGGATGATAAGGGGCTGCATAAGAAATGACAATACCATATGTGCTACAAAAGCTTTTGAATTCATCTGATCTAAAACACATCCCATTATCAGTAATCAACCTCATTGGTGTACCAAATCTAGTAATAATATTATCGATCAGGAACTGTGTCACCACCTTACTTGTAGCTTGTTTAGTTGGGATGGCCTCTACCCACTTGGTGAAATAATCGGTGGCTACCAATATCCACCTATGTCCACCACTTGATTTTTCTTGTATATCTCTGATGAAATCAATTCCCCATTGATGAAAAGGGGCATCAACCTGCAAAGGCCTTGATGGCAAAGCTCCCTGATATTTCAATTTCCCAGAGAACTTTTGACAAGCTTCACATTTTCTCACATATGCAAAAGAGTCATTAAAAATTGTAGGCCAATAATAGCCTGCCCTGAGAATTTTATGCGCTATTGTTTTTGCTGAGTAATGTCCTCCACATACTCCCTCATGCATTTCACTAAAAACATGTTTAGCTTGAAACTCATCCAAACACAATAACAATACACCATCCCTATTTTTCCAAAATAAATCCCCATCCATAAAAACATATTTTGACGCCTGCAACTTCAACATTCTTTTTTGGTTATCATTCAATTGTTAAGGACACTTCATATGTTTAAGATAATGCATGATATTTGCATACCATTGAGTATGCTCAATGCTCGCAATTACATCTTCTCCTTCTACATTACAAATCTAATTTGCTTCAAAATTTTCTTCTGCCATTAGTTTAGCTAAACCCTGACCTCTGACCAGTTTAGTAATTTGAATTTCCAAGTCAAATTCCTAGATTTTGTTGATCCATTTGCATCTTTTCCTTGTTACTTCAGATTGTGTCAAAATATCTTTGACAGCTGCATGAGGAACATAAGCAACTACCTTTTCTCCAACCAAGTATGGCCTGAAAGCTTTTATAGCTTTCACTAACGTGAATGCTTGCTTCTCCATTATATCATACTTTAGTTCAGAACCTTGTAATGATTTACTGAAAAAAGATATGGGCTGCTCATAGTCATCTTCATTCTTCTGTAGCAAGACAGTTGCAACAGTATGCATTGAGGCAAATGAAAAAATCTGGAAAGATTTTGAAAAGTTAGGCGACTTAAGAACATGAGCCTCCTTGATAGCTCGTTTTATAGACACAAAAGCTTCTGCAGTCTATTCTATCTTTTTTCTTTTCTTTAACATTTTTGATATTGGTTTGACAATCTCAGTAAAGTTAGAAACAAACCTTCTAACAAAATTTATCTGTCTAAAGAATGATTGTATCACCTTAATAGTCTTGGGGACAGGGATCTTATCAATAGCCTCCACCCTTTCAGGGTCTATCCTAATCCCTTCCTTTGAAACAATGTGCCCCAAAAGCTTACCCTCTGTGATAGCAAAATTACATTTATTGGGGTTTAAGCTAATACCATATTCAAGGGCTCTTATAAATACCTTTTCCAAATGATAAACATGATCCTCAACCTTCTTAGAGTAAGCAGTGAGATCATCCTAATACACCACCATGAGAACATTGATCAAATCAGTAAAGGCCACATCCATGGCTCTTTGAAAAGTCACCCCTACATTAGTGAGACCAAATGGCATCCTCAGATAAACATATGTTCCCCAAGGGGTTGTGAATGTTGTTTTGTATTGCTCAGACTCTTTAACCTTGACCTGGTTATACCCTGAAAATCCATCCATCATGGACAACAATTCACAGCCTGTCACCTTATGCAATATGGCCTCCATATTAGGCAAAGGCTAATTATCTTTAAGGGACGCTATGTTTAGATTTCTGAAATCTACACATAATCTAATGTCTCCATTTTTCTTTCTGACAGGGACTAGATTTGACACCCAGGTTGAATGTCTGATTGGCTTAATGATCCCACCATCTCTGAGCTTCGCCAACTCCTCCTGCATTTTAGGTTCTAGAGTTGGATTTATTGGCCTTTGCTTTTGTCTGAATGGTTTAGCATCTGGCTTCAATGGTATTTCATGCTGAAATAGGTCTTCTCTATATGCTTTCAAATCTTCATAAGACCAAGCAAATGCATGTTTATACTTTCTCAAAAATTCAATTAGCATTTTTCTAATTGTAGGACTGATCTTTTTACCTATGTACACCTTTTTTGGTGCCATCTCAGTCCTCAAATTAATTTCTTGAATGCCATCCCTTCCAACTAGTGTTTGCTTTATTAAAGACCGATCACTTCCATCATATACCCTCTCCAATGCCACCAAGCCTTTAGGAATCTTATTTGTTTTAAGATGCAAGATCTCTTTTCCAAAGACTGTCTCTTTTCCATCAATTTCTTCAACAAAGGCGTTGAAATCAAGCTCTTGAGCTTCATATTGGTCTATACAATGAAGGAATTTTAAAAGATCAAAGTCATCATTAAAAACTTTCCAGCTATATACATTATCAGGCACAATAGGCCTTGTTTTGAATTCAATTTGTGACACTCCTACCAGTGTAATATCATCTCTCTTCAATGCTACATTAGCTAGAAAATCTACCATTATATTCTTTGATCTATCCACCCACTCAATCGAGAAAGCATCAAGCAATTCTATTGTATCCCATACAACATTTTTGTATTGCTTTAATCTTTTATTTTTTGTTGTATACTTTTCCTTAACTTGCGAAATAACTTACTCTGAATCTCCTAGAATAGCCAGCAATTCACCGCTATATTCAATCCAGTTAACAGAGCTTCGTACTCCGCCACATTATTCGTGCATTCAAAAGTTAACAAGAATGAATACTTAAATGTATTACCTTCAGGCGAAACAAATACTATCCCAGCTCCATTGCCTTCTTGGTTGCAGGCTCCATCGAAATACATCTTCCACACACCATTGTGGTTCCTTGCAGCATGCTTCTCAATAGGATCACTATTAACCAATTTTGGTTGTGCTGGTTCTATTTTGAAACTCCCAAGATCAACATCACAAAAGCAATTGATTTGGTCTTGTGGCACAGAATCAATGAGCTGATTCATCCTCGGCTCCCTGTAATATTTCACTTCTTGGCCATTTACAGGAATGGTTGCATAAGATAGATCAAACTGGACATTTCCACCAATAGCTGTCATCCATTGCCTTGATAAAAGCATACCGAATTGAGGAGGGGTGTCTATAACTGTTATATCAATATTGTAAGCTACTTGAGGGTAGGCAGCTAACTTGACTTCTATATCTTTCATTATACCAACCACAGGAACAGGTCGGTTATCCATTGCATAACACTTTCTTTCATGTGTATCCACCCACATACCTAGTTGTTTCATCACTCCTACTGGCATAATATTCATGGCAGCACCATAATCTATCATACAATTCCTCAATAATTTATTATTTATGAGTAATGTGATAAAGAAAGGATCAACATGTGGTAGACTTGTCAATACATTACTCAAGCAGATTGCTGGGACGTTTACTTTATCTTGCTTATTTTTTACAACCATTTTATTTTCAGTACTTACATGTTTTTCACTCTCATTTGTTATCAATTGCATTGTGCTATCCCTGTACTCCTTAATTTTCATCATTTCTAGAAGTGGGACAAACATCTTTACCTGAGACAAGGCTTGAGTAAAATCAAAAGAAGAGCTTTCCGCCTTAATTACTTTCTTCTGTTCTATTGTTTCTCCTTTGTTTACTTCTTTTTCTCCTCTACCTGACTGGTCATTTTTTTGAATTTCTTTATGTAACTCTTTTACTGCATTCTTTTGGAAAGGATTATGTTTACTTTCTTCACATTGTTTGTTTTCATTTTTCTTTGAAACTCCTTGCACAACTTTCTGATCTTTCATAAAGATACCCCTAGGGACACCTTCCTTTTCATTTACTATCCTATTCCTGAACCAGTATTTATTCTTGGCTTCTTCTACTACAGCAACAGTCAATTTTTCTATCTCTTCTTCAGTAAGTCTCCTCACATTATTGTGAGAAAGCACCTCTACAAATTGTGGTTCTACATAATCATCCTCAGAGTCAGAAAAAACATGATGCTCAGCCATATGTACATTATACCTTCATTCTGCAACGTCATACTCATAACCTCCCTCCTCCGAAGATGAGTACCTCTCCTCAACATGATGAGAAGCATTTGAAGTCAAGTAGATCGTATGATCCTCCCCATCATCTCCAATTAGCAATCCTTCTTCTTGCATTCTCTGGGCTACAACACAATATTTAGGGGAATGTGGCTTATTACAAGCCTCACAAAAATAATTGCTATTCACCACATATGTTCCCTTCTTCTTCAATGGATCAGGAGTTTCTTTGCTTCCAGGCCTATCTGCTATGGGTTTCCCATCCTTCCAATTTGTGTTATAGGGCATGTCATGTAACCTCAGCCTTGGTCTTTCATTTCTATATGTGTTCTTTTGCTTATATTGATAATTATTATTTTGTTGAGGAACTCAAGGGTTGTATCTCTTATTCATTATCCCAACAGCTTTTCTGTTATTCTCTATTGTTAATGCTATCTTTTGTGCTTCAGTTAAGTCCCTTGGGAACCTGTTTCTCAACTCATACCCTATTTTAGGGTCAAATGCATTCAGGTAAACACTTAATGCTATAGAATCAGGTAACTTTGATCCTGGAGGTATTCTATTCTACAGTTTATTGAATCTTCTATTAAAATCAAAGATTGAATCATTCAGACCCTTCTGAATTCGCATTAGTTCATGTAGAGCAACGTCTGGTGCACTCAAATTCCCAAATTGTTCAAGGAATTGGTCTTGAAATATCTGGAGAGAATAAATAGAAGCTGTTGCTAGGCTATTGAACCAATCCCTATCTTCTTCAACAAGAGACATCATGAATAATCTCATATGCAAATCTTCATAAGGTACATCCAAATCCTGAATAAAAGCATTGAAACTTCTTAAATGATTCTCAGCAGTGATTGCATTACTACCTGTAAACTTGGGTACTAAACCTCTCCAACTGTTGTCCATGGGATATGGGTATAATTGAAACCCTGCTAGATCAAATTGTGTGATCATGGTTGTATATTGATAAGGAGGAGGATTAGGTGGGTGTTGATATTGGTACATAGGATTATTGTACTGCATATTTTGCTATGGCACATGATGCTGACCAGGAGGTGGATAATTATTTGAATGTTGTGTGGGAACATAAGGTGGACGATTTGGCTATCTATATTGATTCCCAATTTGACAGTGAGAAATCCTTGGTGGTTCAGAATACCCCGCACCATCATTGCCCTGTTTATGGGGTGGTACATATTTTGGAGGAAAAGCATATGTGTATGGAATGTTTTGAGCTTTCTGCAGTTTGAATTCCCTCATTGCTTGAATCATTTGGGCCTTTTCTTGCTCTTCCCTTTCTTTTCTCTGAGATTCATACCGCACCCTAATTTCCTCATAACTTAAAGATTCATAATCTTCTTGTTGAATTTCTTGATTAGCAGGTCCACTCTGATTACCTTCCATTTTTTGGTCATATTCATATTGAACTCTAAGTCGTTCGGCTTCAAATCCAGCTTCAAATTTAGCCTATTTTCTAGCTTCAAATTTAGCCTATTTCTGAGGATTGTAAAAAGGATTTCTCTGATCTTTTGGGGTATAGGGCTCTTTAGATGAATTATCTTTCCATGTGTCAAAGCAATTCTCACCAAAAGTTATTGATGATTTATCTTTGTTTGTTAAGCACATGTCCTCACTCTTCCCTTTACCCTTGTCAGCCTTATCATTTTTATGTGTCCACTTACTATTACCAGGAGGAGCTCCAGAATGACCTCCCCTAAATTGAGATCTTCTTCCATTCATATTGCAATGCTTAATTAGAGTCGCCACTCACTTTCTTGAAAGTGAGAAAAAAGATCGTTACTTGGTATTCCCAGTGGAGTCTGTATATAGGACTTCTAACTCTATGATTAAGGTGCAGATTCTTTGTTATCCCTAATAGAGTCACCAATTTGTTATCTCTCAAAAACACAGGTTTGAACCACAAAAGGTTTCCATGCTTTCACAACGTTTTAGGGTAACAGAACAAGGTTTGAAAGAATTAAACCTTCTACTCTCTAGGCACTGCTAGACCTAGGCGGGTGTACCTATAATAAATGAAGCAGACTTGACTATTGATCTTATCTTCATGCCATGATTTGTCCAAGATTGCAAATTGAAATGGACAAAATAAAACAAATTTGGTATATATTATATACCAGCATTCAAAACTAAACCCTAATATGCTCAGTAAACAGATGTAAAATAAGTATGAATAAAACTAAATGATTGAAAACGGTGAGACCAGTGCCTTATATAATATGCAGAGTCAAATGAAATCATAGACAACTGACTTCTTTTTGGATTCATTCAAATTGTTTGGCATATTTATTTATAACCAGTATAAAAATGCAAGATTGTGATTATTGAGTTCTTCTTACTGATCTAAATGAAATTCCCTATTTACTGTGATTAATCGAAAGGATTTAATCCTTCCTTGAAAGAACCTATCAACCAATCACACAGATACTACAAATACGTACTGATAAACCAGACATAAACTTGTTATGTTGATCTAAATAACCAAGAAACATCAATTTTAGAGACAACTCAGATAATTCTTTCAATAGGCATAACACAACAATTGACACTAGAATTTGCAGCAAATCAGATGATTTTCATTGATATTTCCATGGCTTCAAAACATACAGCATAGTCTCAACCCTGTGAAACATGGTGTTCCACCGTATTCTCTACTCTCTATCCTATTCTATCTATATCCGCATATTGTTTTCAAAATGAATACTTATACATTGAGAATGTGAAAGGATGCATCCTTTCGGAAATAGAAAATACAAATTATAAAACATAAGATAGAGAATGACTAGGCTCTATTTAGCCATAAGTGAGTCTTGTTGAGATGGTCCAAATAATCCTGGCACTCATACGTGTTCGCATCAACTGTCCTTTCGATGAGAAAAATTCAAATCTGAGGAAAAATCCCTTTTCAACATTTATTTCATCATTCGCCAAGACATTCTATAGTCTTACCGACACCTGGAATCAACTTGATGACAAATGCTTCTGCCTTTCATGTCACTGTGACAATTCAAAGTTGGGGAAGCGTCCCATAGATATCATGGAACAATACCAATATGTTTTCTTCAAAGCATTTTCCAATCGCTGAGACATTAATGTTATTCACACTGACTGAAATCCTCTATCTTTATGTTCTTCACTATAACCCGCAGATGTCGGGGAAACCTCTTGCAGACTTCATCCTGTTTCACCGAAAGTCTTTATCTACATTGGGTTGCCAAGAAAAATTTGTATTCTTGCCGATACAATCTTCATTTCACCTGCTTCACTGTGACTTTCAAAGTTGGGGAGATGTTATGTAGATATCTTTGCATCTTACCGATATGTGCTTTTCAATGTATTTTCATTCGCTAAGACAAAATCACCCTTTCACCAATGAATTCTCATTTTAGCACGTCCACCAAGTTTTCTCACTGAAAAAATAAACCCAACCATTGAAACAATACTTTCAGCAAGACAATGAACCTTCGGGAAAACTTACACCAACACCAAATATCCTACCAAAACCACTCCTCTAGATGACTCCTATTCGGAAAAACTCGCCCTGAACCATCTGTCAGTATAATATTCATAGTTCGGTGAAACTTCTGCCAACAAGTTCTTCTCTCGGCGATGCATATCTCCATTGGCATAAGATTTGAATCAGCAAGACTCCATAGCTTCTCACTGATAAGTTTGAAATACCTTTGAACTTAGTTTGGCCAAACAATGGCCCCTTCACCTAGACCCTCCCCGATGCACATAAGTCTTACCGAGACATCTGTTTGCAAGTCAATTGGTAAAACAAAATGATTTCGTTATGAGTTCATACAGATAACAATTAGTCTGGCCGAAACAACCCCTTTATGCATTAATCGGTATGACATATTATCTTCGCCCTGACATTAGACCAATGCCCCAACATATGCCGATATACTTTTTTCAGGATGCCTGTCGGCAAGAAAAAATTAGTTCACCGAAACATTTTGCCGAACACCTTTATCTTGAGCGATAAACTTCCACATGCACCGGTTGGCGAAACACACTGTATTCGCCATGACTTCACTCTGACAATGACTCCCCTTTGCCGAAATGATTCCTTTTGTCGCCAAAACAAGCAAATTTTCCTATCGATAGTCTGCAACAAACATATATTAGTGAAAAATCAGGTCGGGGAGACTTTTACAATGTCTTGTTGATTCGGGTCTTTTAATGAAAAATGAAAGACTTAATGGATTCAATGGCATTTATGATAGAAAAAAAGAAAGACAATACAAAGAGGGACCCTGATGCTTATGATGAGGACTCAATACTAGAACTTTTGGATGCAATAGAATGTAAAAAATTCAAAATTTTACAGTTCTAACACTCTGCTCGGAGGGAACTACATCATGGTACCACCCTATGTAGAACTCTACCTCTTGACCTACATGGAGAATCTCTCTCATATAATTTGACACATATGTACCATAAGCCAATCTCTGTAATCTCTTGGCTATCAACTGTGCCTGCTCTATGGTCTATCTGGTTGTATCTCTCTTAGTTTTCAGTAAGGAAATCTATGCCTAAGCAGCTACCAACTGTCCCTGTACATAAGTGAGAGTTTGTGCATGAGTCTGGGCATGTGTCTACATTTGGGTCTATGTCTGAATCACTAATCCACGAGCCTAAACCAACTGACCTTGTAAGGTCTGTACCTGTACCTGTAGACTAGCAATCTAAATCTGCTGACGTTGGGAGGGTATCCCAATCTGAACATGCTACTTTATAGGAGATACCAGTAATCACCTTTTACAAGGCACCATGATCTCTCTGACATCCAATGGAGGACCTGATCCACCTCCACCTGATCCATCTCCACCACCACCTCCACCATCATCTCCACTATCTTCATCTCCCTCATCACTACTAATATCATACTCATCACCACTACTATCATCATCATCACTACTCTCAATATCCACCTCGTACTCACCACCCTCCTCTCTCCTACGTCGATGACCCTGTGCAACAACAACATCCCCACTAGGTAATGGTACTGGCTCATCAGGAACAAAAAATCTATGGAAAAGGATGTAAGGAAAGATACTCGACATAATTTGCAGTCACTGGAGCCTCAACAATATCAGGACGGATATCCCAAACCAAAGGCTATAGACCATGGTACTCTTGAACTATAGTATCATATGAAAGGAAAGGTCCCCAATCACCAGTATCAACCTGACACTAGGCATAGTGAGCAACACCCTGGGGCATGCAATGTACTATGTCGTACTTCCTGAGAGCCCTCTTGAATAGAAATCTCTCCAAAAGAAAATGAGTCCTACAAATTAAATACATCGAATCATAGAGGTATCCCATCTCTATATCTTCCTCATCCCAGTGATCACAATCTAGATAGGGCTACCATGTAATGGTTTCTATATCATCCAAGACTCTCATCTAGTGCTCCAACTTACCCAACCTAGGTTGAGTAAGATGACCTACGTATCTATGAACATACAGCCTCATAGCCAATCTTTGTCTAACTATCACTGGATGCGTAACAATAATATGCTCCCACACCTAGACCTGAAGCAATGTAATGCCAAAAGACAAACTACAACCTCGTAGGTAGACAACAGAATGCAAATCATGATAAAGATGAGCAAGCATACACATGCCCCATGCATATCTAGTACCATGTGCAATCATACTCTCCAACACATGACCCGAACCAACAGAAAGTCCCTTTGACCTGCAATTAGGACAAAGGAACCCTCCAATGAAACCAACAAGTATAACAGGCAGGGTAGCATAGGAATCTACCATCTCTCGCCATGGCATCTCATATCCAAAAATCATATCATCCTGAAACACTCGACGTAATGCCTCAGTCCCGCCCTACTCTGTAGAATCATATACAACCTCTACAACAACTGGTATCCTCAAAATCCACCATACATCCTCAAGAGTAACTGTCATCTCACTAGTAGGAAGGTGGAAGGTATTATGCTCGCTATGCCACCTCTCCGCTAGAAATGTCAAGAGACCCCGATTAATCCTAATAAGGGGCATATCTAAGAGAGACAATAAACCACATCTAACAATGACTATTATGTTGTGCTGCACTAATTGCGGTATCAAATCAAAAGTCCTAGGAAACTTCTCTCTAATCTATAGATTCGCAAATGACTCCTGTCATTGTGAAAAACAAAAAGTCAGAAATTTTGTCAATTCATCACACATAAATCAATCTATCAATCTAATCAGCTTTGTTGAGACTTCACAAAAATCTTGTGAGCATATATTAAATCAACCTCACCGATCATGAGGTCAATCATCAAATATATCAAATCAACCTCGCCTATCATGAGGTCAATTAATCAAATCAACCTCGCCTATCATGAGGTTTATCAAATCAAACTATCATTATTCCTCGCCTATCATGAGGATAATTATCATCAATCGATCATTAGAACTTGCCTATCATGAGGTTGAACATCGTCTACACTATCAGTCTCATCAATCATATCAAACCAATGGCTGACATGATTGGAAATCGATAAAATCAAGGACAAAAATGACAAAATCATCATTCTGACTTGGATGCGCTAAAATAGTGTTTTTATGTGCCACAATATTCAATGCGCCATTTAAACACCTCGATGCGCTAAAACAGGCTGTAAAAGCGCTATTTTATCACATGTGCCATTTCAGGAGGCAAATGCACCACTTGAGGTGGTAAATGCGCTATTTCATTAGATGCACTACTTTATTATACGGATGTGCTACAAGTTTTGACCTATGTGCTAAAATATCAGAAGTGCTATTTCATCCTATCAATGTGCTAAAATAGATGACTTATGCGCTATTCTAGTCTATGCGCTATGCGCTATTCTAGTCTATGCGAACAAACTTCCTATGCGCTACAATGGGCTTTACATGTGCTAAAAGAATTCAAAATTTTAAAAGTAGAAAAACACATGCGAAAAATAAAAAACACAAAAAATGAGGAGGTTCACGGGTACATACCAAAGGTCCGTAGGTGGCTAGGCGGTTGTGTCAATGCACGTGCTCGAAATGGTGAATGTGGTATGGGATTGACATCTTGCTCCAAATGGCTCCAAATTTGCACTCACTCCAAATTATCAAACTCCAAATGCACAAATGAATTCTAAAACTCAACTTTTAAACCTTTTATAGGTTAATTAAGGGGATTTTGGTGGGATTAATTTCTTTTACTTACTGGAGACTTAATTCAAAACTCATCAAAGGAGCATCTTTCAAACTGTTTGTCAGGAGATAAATTATTTCATCATCAAATCTTTACCAAATCATCACAAATCATCATAAAATCATGAAAAAATTGAAATTTTTTCAAAAAATCCAAAAAATAAAAAATTCATCAATTTATCTCCTAAGGGGGCATATATCCATCATCACAACAAAAATCAACATCTGGGGCATACTAAATTTTTTTTTGTCAATACTGGCAACATGAGAAAAATTTTCTTTGAAGCAATGCATAAACACATCACTTCAAAGAGGGGAAAAATGTATACACCTAAAAATGGTCTAGACAATCTAATTAATTAAATACAATTTATTTGATTAATTAACCTTTAATTCCTCTACTATTAAATAAATAGAAATATTTATTTATATAGTTCACATTTATATTCTTCTGATTATTCTCTCTTAATTAAATAATCAAAACTTCAATAGTTTTTATTTAATTATCATTATCCCTCTTTTATTAAATAAACAATATCAAAAACATTTGTTTATTTTAATAATTGTTATTTCTTCCTAAATTTGAAATAAACCCAAATATTCAAATTTATGCACCCACGTATTTCTACAACTAATCACATTCACCTACCAAATTAGATATTTTATATCTAATTAATTTATCTCAACCTTCACGGGAAAATTTGGAGACAAACTTGCAGGCAATCCTCTTCAATCTTTCTCCAATTATTCTTCCTATCATCTAGCTAAGTGTTTTTGTGGGGAGGAACCATCTCCATGATCAGCTCAGGCTTCTTCATCCTTCACCATTCAATCCTTCAGATCAAATCTAGACCTTTGTTTTGTTGCCCCTTCACAAATGTGTTTATGGTAAATCTTTAAATACAGCCTCTCTCTACAAGAAATGGATCCCAACTTTGTGTAAAATTACTATGCAAGAATAGCAATCAAGCAATCAAGCAATCAAGCATCTTAGCAATAGCATTATCATTTAGCAATAGCAACATAGCATAGAATCAACATCATGGTTTTTTATTTAGCTACAACATAGTTTACTATCGCTTTCTTTCATCAAGTTTCATGTCAATTTAGATCACAGCTTCATCATTACCATTTAGATATCATCATATAGGATTAGATTATTGCATTTAGTAGCATCTCATTCTCTAGATTGGCATTTTAACAGTCATAATGCTTACCAAATTTGAGAGCCCTATTACTTAATAAATCTTTAGAGATAGAGAACAATATGACGCTTTCAACAGATTCTTGCTCTAAATTAGTTTAATTGTTTGAATCTTTGATATAATTTCTTATTAAGAAGTGTTGTTTGTTATTTTACTCATTACTTATTCCACACTTATAGTCAACACTCATTATATTAGATCACAAAAAAAAGCCTCAAGTGCACACTCTAATGACTCAAAATCTTCATTTGTGCAAATTCATCATATTGAGTGTTTAAAACACCTTCATTGCTGCAAGAAGTATCATACTCAACATTACCCCTTGTTGCATCAACTTGAAAATATGAAGTATACTGCTCATGAGAAAAACTATGAGTTGCAGATCTAGAGAAGAGATCCTCATAAGCATTCATGTGATTGACACAATCACATTCTTCAAGTGCAAACTTATCATAAAGAGCATCATTAGTTGTACTAACATTTATCTCTACATTTCCACTATCAAGTACAACTTCATCAATGCTATGCTCATGCAAACATTCAGTGATAACTTCAAAGTTAGGAAAAGAAGTAGAAAAATATAAAACATAAAAAAGAACAGGAGTTCCTTGTTCATCATTATCAGCATATGCATGCTCCTCATAACCAACTACTTGAATTGATTCATCCAATGAATCTCTTGCATGCATATCTCCTTCTTTGTTCATACTGCTACAACAACTAGCAGGGCTACATTCTTCACTATCAAACTGAAAACCATCAATGGTTTTTTCATTGCAATTGCTTGTGGTTGATTTCTTCAACTGAAATCCATTGCATACCTTGTTAGTTGCATCATAACAATGCTGATCACACATTTATTTTTCAATTTTTTTGTTCAACTCATATTCATCAACATGTTCTTCTGAGGTTTTAAAACAATTCTCATCATTTTCTTTATTTAAACACTTTCCACTCAGAGAAATCAATTATACCTCTTCCTTTTGAGAAGAAACACAGTCACTAGGGCTACAAATAGAATTGTAATGTCTCTGATCATCTGGACAAGAATGCATTTCAGCTGGTTGCAAACTTCCATTTACAACACCACTGTTCACATCATGAATACATGAAACTTTAGAATCAACATGCTTTTCAACTGTATATTCAAAATCCATAGAAGAGAAAATACTCTTAATATCATCTACATCATTATAGCCTTCATCTAATATAGAAAATATTCCCTCTATTTCTGTATTTTCAAAGCAAATAGAAGGAACTTCAGATGTTTCATCTATCTCTTCATGACCATCATGGCTGCAATATTCATCAGAGTACATTTCTTATGTAGGTTGTTCAAAAACAACTTCCTCATCAGCAAACGATGTATCATTCTTGTCTTTTACTATACCATCTAGATCTATTTGATGAAATCTTGAAAAAATACCATCGCATAAGCTACTTAGGAGATTAGTTCCATACTTCTCTATCATTTCTTCAATTATTGATAGCCATTGATATAAACATTTAAGACTAGGAGGCTTCAAATGAGTTGGCATGGTACTTAGACCTGACTCAAGTCTTTCACAAAAAAACATCAATACACACCAATTCATCATGTCTATTTAATGCTGGTATAGGAAATAGAATTTTCATGAATCTATCATGAAAATCATAGGAGGATTCACCCTCACTTATTTTTACATCATATAATGCATCAATAAGTGACATAGGTTCAACCTTATTTTCAGATTTCTCTTCATACTCTTCTTGTGTATGTATACTTCTTTCTTCAGACAAACAATCATCATTCACTTCACCAAACTCATCCATGAATAGTTTCTCAAGATCTTGCCATGAGTATATGGAATGAATTGGTAAATTAGAAAACCAGTATTCAGTAGTATCTTCTAAAGTTCTTACAAAAAAATTCATGACAACATCTTCCTCTACTATTTGACAATCTTCCATTACATCAAGGAAAACTTGTACATGTTGTGATGTTGATTCTTCTAAAACTCCTCTAAACTTAGACAAACGATCATTAATTCTTCTTGGGATAGAATGTTGATATCCCTGGATTTGACTGAAATATAGAGGGTCATATCTTTCACTAGTGAACACCTTTCTTTAAGGACATGGTTGTGTTCTAGGCATGATACTACAACTTGTAGAGGGAGAACTAGGACAACAATACATATTTGCAAATAAAATAGTGTTCCCTATACAACTAATTTCTTCTCAAGATATCTTTTCAGAATATCTTACTTTCTCATTTCCCTTTCTACTAATATCTTAAAATATTGAATAAGGGGCAATATTTTCTAGAACTTTGTGTTGAAAACCTTCATATAAGAATTTTATAACATAAAAATACCTGAGAACTATTGCAACCAACTCTTTTGATGATGTAGAAACTTATGTACAGTCGCCACCTCTTTGAAAGAGGAAAAGATCTACCAAGCAGCATAAATCTTCTTCCAAGATCTATGTATTTCTGAGTTCTCTCCACCAGCAGAGCACCAGACTTCAAGAATAAATCAAAAACATTGCAACAATCTCCTTCAAGTATGCAGCTCCTTGGGTCAATTTTTAAAATTCAATGATTCTTTGACTGAATGATCTGAAACCAAATATTTCTAGAATTCTCCCTAGTAGAGTTGCCAATTCCCAAATCAACAGATGCAATGAGTCCTAAAGAGTAGCCACTCTCTCATATTTAGACTCAATGGGTTGATATGGCCAACAAATGAGAGAGTTAATAAAATATCTCTTTCTCCCCTACACTTTAGGCTCTGTTAAACCTGGAGGGTGATCCCAATAGTATATTTATAGATACTTGTGTGTTGAAGTACCAAATACACTATAAACAGATGTTTCTCCTTTAGATGCTTAATAGACACAATATTATAAAGGCCTTGCTAACCTCTACAGTAATGCCTAATTTAAACATGAGAAATGTAGCTCATTAAACTCCTCACACAAACAAGTTGAGATTGATATTTGATTTAAAAGATGATCATCCGTTGTATTAACTAACACATGTAACATGAATAGCACACTTAGATCAGTGCCTCATCCTTGGAATAGAGTCAACTCAAACACATACATAATCTAATAACAATTTTTATACTTGACAACATATAAAGCTCTGAAATGTTGCATTACAGTATTTCAACATTGTGTCTTAACCTTTACTTCTTACTAGCATCCTAGCACTTAGTTCAATACAAATTTATAGCCATATTCAATTACCTACATTAATTATTTGAATTAATAGACAAGAACAGAGCCACACATCTATCTGAAACTGATGGAGACAAATAAGATAACATTGATTATATTATTCATAACTTGCATAACCAGTACGCATAGGAGAGTAAAATAGTCTCAAACTTGAAACATTCAGCATTATTTTGCCAGTATTGTAATCAAAATTACATGAATATTGATAGACTCAGATCCTAAAACTTAACTCTAAAATTCTATGTATTCTCATTATAGTGTTCTCTATGTTAAATTACAAAACAACCTCTTTAGAATGAGGCAGAAAGACAACACTTAAGGAAAAATAAAAACCCTAAATGTTGATCTGAAGAAGACACTTGGCACATTTAGGTTCGCTGATCTTCAACTTCCTTTTCTTGCAAAAAAATCTTCAACCTGCTCTCTGTTTTCTTGCTTGTCACTCTACTGCCCTATAACAGAAAAATATTCCTCTCTGTGAAAATTAAACATTCTCTTTGTTTTCCTTTTACCCACATTGAAGAAATGCCCTATAGTTGAAAATGTCTTTACTTGCAAAAGAGTTCACCTCCCCCTTGTTCATTTTTCACCCAACTATGTGAAAATGGTCCTCTCTGTAAAAATTCATCTCCAGCCAAAATACTTTGTATAGTGAATAAAATTTTCACTTTAAAATTATTTTCGGTGCCTTCCTTTCCTTTGCATTTTACATATTAAATGCCCAACATGAATTTTTTTACTTTTATCAGTGAAGGCTTTTATGTTTGCAAAAACATTTACTTGGGCCTCTAATTTCACCCTCAGATTATAATCGCTTTAATTTCCAGCAACATTCCCAAGTTACCTTCGCACATCGCTAATAAATTTGGAAAAAATAATTATTATTAGTGATGCACGATGAATATGTGCAGCCAAAGTTTTCTTTAAGGGATTAAAATTCATTTAATCGGGAAAATAAATTGCCTATGCAATGCCTTTTACCACCATAATTTATTTTCCAACCACTTTTCACCTCAACAAATAAAAATTTATTTTATTTGTGAAACTTTACTCATGGCAGCCATCATCACTAATCACGGATGTAATTGGGAAAGTTGAAATTGATTAGTGATTGACATGGAGGGATATATGATATCGCCCATTGCTGATAGAATATGGAAAACTAGAAAGCAATTGGTGATGAGCAATGAAATAAATCCATCATTGATTTTATTTCACTTCTCCATCCCAAAATGGAGATGAGTGATGTGATGCAACTCTATGAAAATGTCGAGAAAATGTCGAAAGTTCTTTAGCCAATGAGCAGCCGGAATTAAACTTGCATTTAATTCCCAATTTAAAACCATCAGATGAAGAAGGTCATTGTAAATTGTTTTGGCAAGAGAAGTTACCAATTGGTGATGGGCGATGGGCACTGGAACAACTCCATCGCTCATCGTTGATTCACTTTCAACACTTCCCGTGAAAACAAAGATGTGTGATGATCGCCAATTCGATGAGGAACAAGATACTTCAATCTGTGATGGGCAATCAGAAGCCACCGCCATCAATGATCACTGATTTGAAATGGAAGAGAGACTTGAAACCAGCAATGGGCGATGAGTTTTGTGTGAAGCCATGTGAAGTCGTGCCACTTTTCAGCTAATCATAAGCAAGAATTAAACTGTCTTTTGCTCAGAACATTTGAAATGTATTTTATTTTTTCCCTAATTGCATTTTTTATATTTACATAATGTTTAAAATATTAAAAATATTTTAAACATAAGTAAATTTAACTTTAGAAAAAATGCAAATTTTAATTATGCTTGTGGCCCAAACAGAGAAAATTAATTGCGCATAAACGGTGACCCCTGGAGCCAATATTTTTTGCGTGTGACCATAATCCATTATTTAAAGAAAACCCATTTCCTCAAATTTTTCCTAGTCCTTAAAATTCAAGTACCTCCTTTGTAAACTCGCCCCCAGGACGTGTTTGCCACTACAGATGTACATTAAAATAATGTATCAAATGATCTCTGATCTTGATGAAAATGGAGTTGTAGAGGTTTTAGACAAAAAATAGAAATGGGTTGTGGTTATGTGTAGTATCATCATGGAAAAATAGGCCCTTAAGTGGCAAAAAAATTTTAAAATCAGAGTTAGGCAACTTGACATAAAATTTTGAATAAGTTATCTATATTATTTCAAAAATATGTAAGAATAGAATATATAGAAAATTGAATGTAGTTTCTAAACTACTAGGTTTTTTTTTAAATCTATTTGGTGAAAATTTGAAATTTCAATGTAGTAGTACTTAAATTTCAGGGAAAAAATAAGTAGGTGTTTGTCTAACCACCCTAACCACAATAAAATGATAACATTTTTTTATAAGATTTTAGATAAGAGTAGAAGATTCATGTCCCAATGTGATGCACATTTTTTTGTAATTTTTTTCCAAGTAAATAATTAATTATGAATTTTGTATTTCAACTTTTAAAAAATATAAAAACTCATATGTCTGAAAACCTTAACTTTGTCAAAACTTCATGAACTTCAATTCTATTTTTTTAATCTTATAGTATGTGAAGCATAAAATGTGACACATGTTTTGGATTCAAAAAATGTGATACCATTTGAAAGCTATAGATGTTTTTCAATCAGCCTATCAATCGGACTTTAGTCATAATTCAAATAGAAAATGAATAATAATTATTTATTAAATTCAAAGTAAAGCATAATTTATATTGGTGGAAAGTTGAAAATCTCCTTTAAAACCCTTTTCATTTCATCAATTTTGGGTAAAAAATATTTGTTAGCCACATACCCTACAAATACCCATTATATTGCCACTTTTTGGCCCATCATGATCCTGCACATACCCTTGTCCTTAAATTTTTAAAATTGGAAACTTTTTCTAACACCATTTTTGGCCATGTTGCAGTCAGAAAAGGATTAGTTAACCAATCCGAACTTATCCTCGGAGCCTAAAACTGAGTAGGCATGTAGAAACTTGACCCAATAATGCATTGCAAAAGATGGCTCAGAAAAAGAGATCCGGAGGTGAAAGTTATTCAATGTCAAAGTTACTCAGTCGGCCATTTCTGCAACTACACCTATTCAAAACCAATCAGGGCTCTCAATGTCACCACTTTGAAAAAATATCAAAACAACTCTAGGGGGGCTGCCATTGGAAAAATTAGTTCATCTAGGTACACTGAGTATGTGTGCAAGAGGGTTTTCCTTGAATCACCATTCTTCACAAGATATTGAGGGTCAAAGTTGACCATCTTGAAAAGTTCTAAAAATGCAGGTGTGAAAACAACAAATTACATTTGCTTTCGACTTGGTAAAAATAGCAAATCTAGTCATGGGGCTTTGAAATTAGACTAGGGAGCAAATGAATGTAGGGAGAATGGAGAGAAACAATCCATTTGGCATGAAAATCAACAGGCTTCAAATTGTGACCCTATAAAGTAGGTCACTAGGGCAGATTTTGCAGGTGCACTTCTGAGTGTGCAAAGGCAAATTTTTCAACATGGGCACTTCAATTTTGAAATTTTTGAAGGTGCCATTAGGATCTTCTAGAAATCTAGCCACAAGACAACATAAATGCATGGTATCTATTTTGGTAGTAGTTAGATACAAAATCCCTCCAATCATTGATCTATACTTGCTCTGATCATCCTTAGGAGATTGTTCATTATTACTTGGCTTGAAACTAGTAACCATAAGAGTACATATCAGTTTATAGTCTTCCATTCCAAACTTCTTCAACATTTCCTTGACATACTTTTATTGTGAAATGAATATACCTTTCTTTTTATGATTCATTTTTAGTCCAAGAAAGAAATTCATCTCCCCAAACATTGACATTTCAAACACTTTTTTCATTATTTTTCAAATTTACTACACATAAGTTTGTATTTCCTCCAAAGATTATAGCATCAACATACACAACCACAATCAATATTTAATCTTTCTAAACTTTAAAGTAAATATTTCTATCTACAATACCTTTATTGAATCCTTACTACAATAAGTAACCTACCCAATCTTGCATACCAAGCTCTAGGAGCTTTCTTGAGTCCATATAGTTCCTTCTTCAATCTATAGACCATATTAGGATTATCTGATAACAAAAGAATTATGGGTGTTCAATGTACACTTCTTCTTCCAATTCACCATTCAAGAATGTAGACTTCACATCCATCTGATAAAATTTGAAATCCTTGTGTGCTACAAAATCCAAAAATATCCTAATTGCTTTCATTCTTTCCATTGGAGCAAATGTATCTTAAAATTATATTCCTTTTACTTGTGAGTAACCCTAACATGCAAGCCTTTCCTTATTCCTAACAACTTCTCCATTCTCATTCAACTTATTTCGAAACACCCACTTAGTTCCAATCATATTCTTGTTTGATAGTTTTGGGACAAGTTCCCAAGTTCAATTCTTCTCTATCTATATCAATTCTTCTTCCATAGCCTTGATCTAAAATTCATCTTTTCATGCTTCACCCACTATTTTAGGTTAAATTTTGGAAAGTAAACACAAGTTTAATTATTCTTCTATCATAGCATCCTTTCTTCTTGTCAATACACCTCTGCTTTTGTCACCAATGATCTCTTCTTCAAAATTATTCTTTTGCACATACTTAGGGGTCATAGGGATCCTTTCTGAAGCTTCTTCCTCTTAAACCTGCACTTATTTTTCCTTACCTTCATACTTCTCTTCTTATCTTCAAGATGAATCATTTGATTCATATCCATCTATTAGTACTGAGCTTTTATGTAAGTCTTCATCCACTTTGACACTTGAAATTTCAACAATTTTCTTTTTAGCCTCTTGTTGTAGCACCAATAAGCTTTTATTTTTGTAGAATATCCAAGGAATATTTCTTCATCAGATCTTGCATCAAACTCTCCTAATTTTTATTAATCTCTTCTAATATAGCATTTTCTTCCAAACACTAAAATATTTGACAATAGGATTCCTTCCATACCATAACTCATAGGGAGTCTTTGAACTATTTTTCCTTGCTTGTACTTTATTAAGTATATAGGCGGTAGTATGAATTACTTCTCTCCTATAGACTTCTAGTAGGTTTTCTTCTTTCATCATTGTCCTTGCTACTTCTTGAATAGTTCTATTCTTTCTTTCAACCACTCCATTCTATTGAGTTATATGGGTTGACAAATTCCTCTTTATTCCTTGAACTTCACAAAAACTATTAAAATCATTGGAGGTGATCTCTCCACCTCTATCAGATCTTAAACATTTGATTTTCATATCCATTTCATTCTCAACCATAGCTTTGAATGCATTAAACTTATCTAGAGCTTCTTATTTTAGTTTTGAGAAAAGTAACCCAAGTCATTCTAAAATAATCATTAATCAACAACATGAAATATATGTCACCTTGAAAACTTCTTGTTCTTGTAGGTCCAAAATTTTTTGTATGCACCTACTCCAAAGGTTCGGTAGTAGATTTTTCTTTGACTTTGAAACTCTTTCTAGCTTGCTTCCCAATCTGACATTTTACAAACAACATTGATAGGCTTTGTAATCTTTGACAGATCTCTTATAGCTTGAATTGAACTGATCCTTACTAGGCTATCAAAATTTATGTGACATGTACTATTTTATACCATAGCCAACTTAAATTAATTTGAGTCATAAATCACATACCATTAGTACCCTTGAGCTGATAAACATTTCCATGAGTCCTTTCTACAACAACTAGAGTTTTGGAGCCTTTTTTGATCTTACAACCACCATCTTGAAATACAAGATTATATCCTTTTCTACAAATTTTTCCTACACTTAGAAGATTATGTCAGAGCCTGTTAACATAAAGAACATCATTTGTATTATGCTTTCCATCAAAATTGATTGAACCTTTTCCACATATCTTAGTAGATGTATCATCACTTAACTTAACAAGACCGCCTTCAAAAAATTTATGTTGAATAAACTTACTCTTATCACTTGTCATGTGATTTGAGCATTCGTTGTCAATAATCTAGTAGTTTTTATCCTCTCTAGCATGAAAAGTAGCCACCATAGTTCCATTATGACCTTTCGAAGCAACTTCCTTAATACATCTCCCAGAGAGAAAAATTAGTTCCAACATTTAAAGCCATGAACAAGAATTCATTATCCTTGTAATCAGGGTAATCAGATTCATCATTAGATATATTGGCATTTTTCGTTAACATAATAACTTCTCTTGATTGATTTACCTTTATTCTCCTTAAATCTATCATTTGAAGCCTTGACTAGACATCTTGAAGCATAATGACCTATTTTTCCAGTACCCTTTTTCAATTTCCTCACAAATTTTGCTTCTAACTCATCAAACTCATCCAGATCAAATTCCTAATTATTCCCTACTTTACCAACTTTAAAAGTAGTCTCTTTTCTTGAATCACTTGGGCCAAAATCTCTCAATTCAAAAGTAGTTAAAGCACCAGAAAATTGATAACGATCTAAATTTTGAGCTTCTTCAATAGCAAAAAATTTATGACTATAAGCTTTAGGAAGAGTTCGTAATACCTTCTTCACCACCTCTTCATCAAGTTTTTCTCCAAGGCCTCTGATGGAATTGGCAACTTCATCCACTTTATGCATGTAGCCTATAATGTCTTCTTCTTCAGTCATCCTTAAGGTTTCAAACTTAGTCTTCAATTTTTGCATCTTTAACCTTGTCATCTCCTTCATAGATACTTTCCAACTATTTCCAAATCCCACCAATAGTCTTAAGACTCATAACTTTCACATTATAAATTAGAAAGACCACCCAAAAGAGCATACATTGTTCTCATACGCCTTAATCTCATCATCGATACTTAGAGGGTGATCCCACAATAGTGGTTTACACTTTTTGGGACATCTTGATTTTTGCTGAAATCACATTTCTTATAATGATTTAAGCCTTGAAAAGTTCTGGAACATCCAAAAATGGGGCTCACTAAAATGAATGAGCAAGATGATGACCCACAATATTTTTCTAGGGATTTTTCACTCAATTATGAGGGCCAAAATGCCTAAATAACAAGTAGAAACTAATCCTAACTGTTATAGCAATAAAAAGGGGAGTTTTGAGAGGCTAGAATGATGTGTACCTTGCTGCAAGAAGGTTATTATTAGGTCACAAAGGACTCATTCAACTTTAATGGCAAATGGGTCCCTATGAGGGTTTATGAAACTGAGATTTTGGTTTTCTTCCTTAATTTCTACACTCTCATATCCTCAGTTATCATCTCTCATAAACCTCCAAAAAATTTTGTAGCCTTCTTTCTGTGTTCTTGCAATGTGAATGACAACTTTTACAACTTGACAACTTTGACAATTTTTCTTCAAACTTGTTCTCCACTTGATCTTCAACGTATAAATCTGCAAAAACACATTCAAGAGGAGAAAAACTTGTTGATTGTTAGTGAATAGGGGTTTTCCTAAGTCAAACCCCATTTAGGTAATTAAACCAAATGATGAAATAAGGAAATTGAAGCATGAACATGAAACAATGAAAAGTCGATACCTTGGAAGTTGTCTTGGAATGTAAATCTACAAACTAACATGATGTGGCCATGAAGAACGTAGATCTTGATCTCAAATTGGATGTGAAACAATGCTTGCAAGTATATCCTCAATGCTACATCAACAATATTAGCTCAATAACATGCATGAATGTATTATGTCTTTGACATGATGATATGACCTTGAATTGCTATAATGAAATCTTGATAATCTGCCTTTGAATGTCTTCTTGAATTCCCTTGAATGCTCTAAAATTCTCTTGTGAACTCTTAGTATGCTTGCATAATAATCCTTAGATGAAGATATGTGAATTAACCTTGTACTTATACTAAATCTAGAGATTAACCCTGAAATTCAAATAATCCAAGCTAACATCAAATCTAGGATTGAAAATCATTATGATCCCGCCACAATTAAATTCAAAAAGGGGTGTCCTATGTAATGATGACCCATTCACCACTAAAGGTGAATGGTTCCTAGCACAACCTTCTAGGACCATGCTTTGGGGGGATGAAATAACATCAAAAACCCACCTCAAAAATATAAAGAAAGGGGTATCCTTTGTGGAGAGTGTTAAAGATCCAAGATACTGAGAGGGGGGTGAATTAGTATCTTCTTAAATTTTCTAACTAGATACCATCCAATTATTCCAATGCAAACTATAGCATAAATAAATAAAAGCATTAATAGAGCATAAAATCAGAGAACACAAGAACACCAGGATTTTTACGTGGAAAACCCAAATGGGAAAAACCACATTGAGTGTTAGCTCACAATATTATATAACTAGTTATAGAATATTACAAAAATGGGTGGCTCACTGCCAGGACTCACTGTCCAAAAAAAAAGGCTCACTGCCTACAAAAATTACAATGACAAAAATGGCTTACAATCAGAAAATGAATTGATAGAGTACACCTAATGAGTGTAGATTCAGTTCCAAATAAATCTCAATAAATGTACTTAACACATTTCATTATGTTTGCACTACTTCACTTCATCACACCTTCAAAAACTATTTGTTATATATATACCCCATCTGTAAGCATCAGTTAGGTCGGCCTAATAAGATGCATTTCATATTTACCAAAAATATTATTTGTTGGCATCAAGCTTTGAAAGAGATAACCTACACACTTCAACAAGTCGGCATAGACCTAGAATAGGTCAAACATACATCCGCATGGAAAAAACTATATTCACCTTTACACAATATATCAAAGAAGTCAGCCAAGAATAGACTTCAAACCATAAAGCAAAAACATTATGTATGGGCACCGGATACATGAAATCTCAAATGTACATGCTCCCAACATTTGCAAACCATTTCCCAAAACCACAAGCAACAATGATGACCAAAAAATAAATGCAGATCAAAATACTAGAGGATTTAAGCAAAATACTGATTCAGATACTGGACTAGAATACCAGAGAACCTTTAGTCTTGATCTTGTAGTTGCAACTCGTATATCATGATGACATCAATGAAAAACAAAAAGTAACAATATGATATGTTCTTCATTTTTCCAACAATCTCCCCCTTTGTCATTGATGGAAACATGTTCCAAAACCAAGAATATTTACAGAGTTCTCTATTTATAGTACTTCTCCCCCTAACACTAACAATTTACCACTTCACTCCCCCTTTGACATCAAGGACAAAGGGTGTGCCAAGAATAACTGAAAAAACATTAAGGAAAAGAAAACATATATCAATTGGAAGATGATGAGCCTTGAAGCTCCTTCTAAATACTTCCCAGACTATTTTTCCTTTTTCCCAGCCTTCCTTTGCTACAGTTAACATCTTGTTCAGAGATTCCAAGTCTATTAGAACTTCTTCAGCACCATATGGAGTATCAGGAATTAGGTTTAAATAAATCTTGTCAAGCCTTTCAGCGCATGCTAGAGCTTCTCCAACCAGAGTGTATTCCATTCTCACAATATCACTTAAAAGAATGAATTTTCTGATAATTTCTTCTTTCTATTTCTGTAAGGCAAATAAATTTTCTTTGTGTGTAGTATGGACTTCCAAATGGATCTGTCTTTATCTTTAGATACACTATAAGTGCCAAAAGCATCAAACAACTAGGACTCAATGGATTCCATGACAATATTGATATTCTGAGTGGAATTTAGCACTTCAAAAAGTAGGAGAGAACAAAATCTACCTCAAACTCATAGACCTTCACCACTTTTAGACTCTTTTCAACACAAGAATGTGCAAGAGCACATTTTTCTTGTAAAGCCAACAGTATTTTCTCTGCCAAGTTTTATTCTATCTCTTTTCTTGTATTTTCATTAAACCTAGAGGAATATTCCTTAAAAGATTCTAACAATAATCTCAGGTTTTCAATGGGGGTGAGGGATGTATCAATGGATGTACCAGGCATAGCTTCCTATAATTCTTTTAGAGCATCTTCTATCAATTCCATTCCCTTTTGGTGTGTCTCAAGAATTTCCTTTCTTCTGGATGCTTGCATAGCATCATCCAACACAACTTTATGTACAAGAGACATCATTTCCACATCAACATATCCTTCAATCATAGGGAGTTTCAAAATTTCCTAGGGAATGATTGGTTGAAATCTAATTTTCTTATATAGCAAACCTTTCAATACATCACTACTGGAAGACGAATCACTGGGATGCTTCAAATATTTTACAATCTATTTTTCTTCATTTTTCCCAGAGGATTCCACAACTATCTTTTCTTTCTCTCCCTTTTCTTTTTCTTTATCTTCTTCTACTACCTATTCTTCCTCTTTCTTTTCATCCTTTTCACCTTCATCTTCATCTTTATCTTTATCATTATCATTATCTTTGTCATTGTTGTCCTCTTCCTCAGGATTGTCTTGACCTTATTTATTTCCCTATCCATCCTCTTTAGTATTTCCATTATTTTCTTCATCATTACCTTGCTCTTCTTCACCTTTTTCTCCTTCTCTATGCTCTGGAGGAGCATCATTATGCATCTTAGGCTCATCTTCTCCCTAATTCTATTCATTAACTTCATCACTAATATTAATTTCAACATTAAAATTATTAGGAATGTCTTCATTACCTATATCTAGAGGAACATTTTCCTCAGCATTCTTAGTAGCAGCATCATCATTAGTTTTGAGCATACCATTCTTTTCTATAGTTTCTCGGATTACCTTTGTTGTTTCCTTTCTTACTTTCCTTGTCAATTTCTTATTTCTTGTCATCAACATATTCACTCTACTCTTCATTTGAAATATTTCAGCACATATTTTCTTCATATATTCCAGATCATCAGGGATCAAGGAAGACCCAATCTTATTATATGTTGCATTTCTAATCTTTTCTTCAAACACAATGGCCTCAGATCTCCTTTTCATAAGATCATCCCACATGCTTTTAGGAACATCTTTCTTAATGTTATCCCATTTGACCTTTAAGACAATAACATACTGAATAATAGCCAAAAGTAATTTTTTCTTATTCATCACTAGTAAGCTCATCTCGTTAGATGTCAATTAGTTTTACATGATTGTATTCTTCAAATTTTACCGGAATCATCATCCTAGTATCCTCGGTCGGCATTACACCATGTGGAATTGATGAAAATGTGCCCATGGGATCATCTTCAAAAACTTTTGAAGAGTAATTTCTGCAAGAGGGCCTTAGCCTCTCTGATACTTTCACAACTATAGGAGTTCCCATTATACAAGTTCTAAATTAAAACAACTTAGCCAAATCAAAAAGCACAACTGCTCAAAAGATATAAATACCTTTCTCTACACACAAAACTGTAACTAGGGTTTCCACAGCTCGAACTCCAATTTTCTTCAAGAATGGTCCAAAAGGTCTTCAATTTCTCCAAACGCTCGAATGAATAAAATTCCTTAAAATTTTCTTTATAAAATATTGATTTTCCCTAATCTATATTAAATGCGACAAATTTCAAAAAAATGCTAAAAGATTTTCTCACCACAGAAAAACCCTAATTTTCTCTATAGAGAATCATCCCTTCATATTTTCTACCAGCTCCTTTTCCAAAACCTTAGAAAACTCAACCTTCACCTATCTTCCTTGTGCTAGCCTCTAGCACACCATTTATCCAGGGGGTTCTTACAATTTTCTGATAAAGCTCCCCCTACAACCTTGCTAGGTCTAGTTACCAAATAAATCGTATGTATTGGATGAGGGCATAGAATCATTAGTTGTCTATGTTTCTTCTTTCTTTCTCCAAATATTTCTCATCTCTTGCTTAATCTCATCTTTGTCAACCTTCTTCACAGTTCATTCTTTTCTACCAGATTGGTTTCCTTACTGTTCTTGCTTCTGCAAACTCTTGAAACATGTCCTGGTTTGTTGCAGTTATAACAAACAATATTCCTTTGATTAGATTGATTTCCCTTAACTCTTGTTTTGCACTAGTTAGCTTTATGTCCATACTTGTTGCAGATGCAGTAATAGCCATTGAAGGACTAACTCATTCCTCTTACATTAAACTGATTCATCATCATGGTCCATCATTTACTTGCTCTATGTCCAGTTCTTTTGCATGCAAAAAATTGACCAAGGAAAGAACCAAGGAATTGATTCATCCTACTTCTACATTAAGTTTCCTTGTGACCAAATCTATTGCATGAAAAACAAGTGCCATTAAAAGAGGGGTACCTTTGTGCATTAGGCTATCTCACTAGAGGTCTCCTAGTAGAGTTCTTCGAATTTTCTTTTTTCTTACCTTTATTCAAAGTCTTTTGATTGTTCACAGTCTTAGAACTTTCACCGGCGTCATTTCCCAGACCACCTTTATCTTTGCTTGGATTTTTTCTTGCAATTAATTCATCAAGCCTTTTTTAGCTAGATTTGAAGTTTCTTTCACAAAGTTTCTCCTTCTCTAGATCCATTTTTAGGTTCACAATTTCTTGTTCAAGCTTGGTGCAATCTTTAGACTTGCTTTGTACCAACTTGTTTAGACACTCTTCAATTAATTTCTTCTCTTCCACTTGAAATTTCAAACTAGCAATATCTTCATTAGCCTTTTTCAACTGATCAGTTACTTCCTTATGCCTATCTTTGATTTTTTTCAATTTCTCCTTAAGTTTTCAGACACATTCATTTGCTTCTTCAAGATTCTCTTTTAGATCTTTGTTTTCTCTTTCAACTTTATCAAGATCCTCAAGAATAGTCTAGAGCTCTCCTTTTTCATCCATTTCTTCCATCTTTAGGATCTCCCTCAAGTTGTTAGGCTTAACCAGAGGAACCAAGCTCTGATACCAGTTGTTAAAGATCCAAGATACTGAGAGAGGGGAGGTGGATCAGTATCTTCTTAAATTTTTTGACCAGATACCATCCAATTATTCCAATGCAAACTATAGCAGAAATAAATAAAAGCATTAATAGAGCATAAAATCAGAGAACACAAGAACACTAGGATTTTTACTTGGAAAACCCAAATGGGAAAAACCACGGTGAGTGTTAGCTCACAATATTATATAACCAGTTATAGAATATTACAAAAATGGGTGGCTCACTACCAGGACTCACTATCCAGAAACAAAGGCTCATTTCCTACAAAAATTACAATGACAAAAATGGCTTACTGCCAGAAAATGAACTGACAAAGTACACCTAATGAGTGCAGATTCAGTTCCAAATAAAGCTCAATAAATAGACTTAACACATTTCATCATGTTCGCACTGCTTCACTTCATCACACCTTCTTCAAAACCTTTTTGGTTATATATATACCCCATCTCTAAGCATCAATTAGGCCGGCCTAATTAGATGCACTTCATATTTACCAAAAATAGTATTTGTCAACCTCAAGCTTTGAAAGAGATAACCCACACACTTCAACAAGTTGACATAGACCTTAAATAGGCTGCACATATATCCACATGGCAAAAACTATATTTACCTTTACACAATTTATCAAAGAAGTTGACCAGGAATAGACTTCAAACCAAAAAGAAAAAACACTATGTATGGGCACTGAATACGTGAAATCTTGAATGTACGTGCTCCCAACATCTACAAACCATTTCACAAAACTGCAAGCAACATTGATCACTAGAAAAGAAATGCAGATCAAAATACCAAACGATTTAAGAAAAATACCAATTCAAATACCAAACTAGAATACTAGAGAACCTTTAGTCTTGATCTTGCAGTTGCAACTCGTATGTCATGGTGACATCAATGACAAACAAAAGTAACAAAATGATATGTTCTTCATTTTTCCAACAGAGAGGACCCATTTGCCACTAAAGATGAATGGGTCCTAGCACCATTTTCTAAGACCTTGAATTTTCCAAATTAAATTTCATGCAATATCATTATTGGGTGTTGCGATAGATCCTTTGAAAGGTGTCATTTGAATTAAAGGGGCCAATTAAGCTGAATTAACCACAATTAATTAATGAAACCCTGGATAAGTGTAAAAGTGATACAACACCCTAAATAAGGTACAATTTAGGTACATTTTATTAAAATGGGCCCTGGATTCAATGTGAATGTGTACAACACATTACAACACTAAATCAAGGCATTATTAGGTTAATTTTATATCAATTATCCCCAAATTAAGTGTAAAAATGGGTCACTTTTTTCTACACTACAAGTTCCATTTAAAGGATTCTAATTGAATAGGGTTTGATCAAACCCCCTTGGATAGAACTCGTCGAGTTTTAAACCATACCTATAACGAAGTCTCCTTTACACCTATAAAATTGCTAATAAAAACCCACTTTTGATTTACCTTTTGGGGTATCAAATGAATTCATTTAAAATTTATTTTTTGTAAATATGTAGTCCTTATTATAAGCTTCCCAAACAGTATAATTTTAAATAAATTTAATTTGATTATTATATTTTTTATATTCCATGTGAATGTAGGTTTTCATCAAAAATCAAGCTCTTTGTTCTGCACATGTGGAAAAATAGTAGATTATCAAAAAAAATCTAAAAAATATCTATGCACTTAATATTGATGCCCTCAACCCAACAAAAAAATGAATTTTGATGCATACAAACAAATTTGTGTTACTAAGTAAACATATGTCTAAATTGTAATTGGTTTGACTTCAAAACTTAATTAAGAAAAAGATATTCAATAAAACACTATGAAATCAATTTCATGCACTAGATATCATAGTTAAAAATCAAAATTTTATCCTTCATAGAAAAAAAGTTATGTGGTAGCAAGTACATGTCACTCTTTAAAATGGTTTTTACTATTAAAAACTAGTTTTCGAAGGAGATGGAAAAATAAATGCAATTTGATTCCAATAATTAAAAAAAAAAAATAGAATCTACAAACAAAATACCACAAATCACTAGTTTCTATCATCTTCAAATTCCTCATGGTTTAGCAGCTATAGGTGCCCGAAAGTGAAGACTTAGTTAAAAAAAATAGTTCAATGTCAAGTTTGGCCAAAAAGTGTAAACCACTATTGTGGGATCACCCTAGACCATTTGCGGGAATTATATATCTAGTTTCAATAGACTTCCAAACTCCAAATCCTAGAGGAATAAGAAAACCTTCCATCCTAGTCTTCCATAATACATAATTAGATCCATCAAATAGAGGAGCCTCCTTCTTGTGTGCCATCCCAAATCCACCTCAAGCGGTTAAGATTTCTTCCAAGGAACCTTCTCTAATACCAATTTTTGAATGCATAAGACAACTGAGAGGGGGATTAATCAGTTGTACATTAAAACACCAAACACTTAGTAACATTCAAATTTATATTAATCCTTAAACCCTTAACAACCATTAAACCCTTATCATGCATTAGCAGAACATAAACATGAGAAATAGTAATGTAAACACATCCAAACACATGAGAACACCAAATTTACGTGAGAAACCCAAGGGAAAAACCACGGTGAGGATTAGCTCATGATATAAAGTAATTGCAACACCAAATAAAATAGGCTCACTGCCAGAATAGAAAGAACAAGAAAAAATATTGATATAATGAGAAATCTATCTCAAAGCAATAGAAAAGTTCCACCAAGTTGTGTCACCAAAACATTCACACTCTCTATAGATAGAATGTAGACACCTTCTGCTCATTGCTTCCAATAGTTTTAGTTGTTAAGGCTCACAGTGCACTTCACACTTACGTGCTTCACATCATAATTTGTATCACACACTTCATACTCACATCCTCCATCAACTCAACACACATATATACCATCTTCAACCTTGAAAATAATCTACAAGGTCAGTTATGCACCACAAACAAGTAAATTCAAATTAGGTAGACACCAAAATATTTCAGTGATCAAGAGGAATGAAAGAAGATCACATCACATGTTAACTAGGACCCAAATCCACTCATTCACGCCACACTAGGCTTCCACAAACATAAAAGAAAATTCGCAATTAGTGTAAACACCCAAGGTTGGTTGAAATTGTGTTAACACCATTGAACAATTAATTACACGCTTCCTCAAATCCAAATACAACTCATACACCACACATAACACTTAAACATAATTTGGAATATTCCATCAACACCATGAAATCCAAAAAATACTTCACAACATCATATGTACCTGAAGAACATACTCATTCTACACAACCAGTTAACCTTCCACATACTGTAACACGTGAATTCAACCTTGCAGAGCACAAAACTTTGAACAACTCAGGCTGGAGATAGATATGGGCATTGTAAGCACACCCTCAAATCCGCAAGACTAGAAACCACACTGCAAAGAAATGCGGAGCGAAACCATTTCTCCTAGACAACACTGCTTTCATAGTTCACACACTCATGAACACAACTTCTTCTACAAAACAAACTAGAACCTAAAACTATAGATATAACACATTTGAACACCTCTAATCAACATATCTGAACTGCACACACAGATCTTTGGCCATGAAGAAATGCGGAGCAAAATACTGAACACTACTATACTACATTGAACACTCTTTACCACACTATTTTCTCTTTTATTCATTTTTTCTCAAAAGCACTTGGAGACAAAGAACCAAAAACATCATCTCAATATCTTCAACACCTTCTCAGCCGCACATGAGGTTTAACATCTACAAACATATTGTCATCAAAGTAGCACTATAGGTTGACATTAATGATACTACTAATGACAACATAATGCAACCAATCAAAGCATCTCTACAGACTTCCAAAATTATCCACATAGACCTATTAACATGAATATGACAACACAAGCTACTCATCCTTCCAACAACATCCCTTAGCATTTTTATAAGGATGGAAAAATTATAAATTTTAGGACAAACAGAATAAAAAAACTTTCAGATAGCTAGGGTTCTTTTTCTTATGAAGAAGACCTTTATTATACTTTGATAAATTGGGTTTGTTTCAAACTTGTGATGAATTTATTTTAACCTTTGAAGAGTGAGTTTTAATGTGAAAAATCATTATTGAGTGAGTGTCTCCATTGATATTGTATTCATTTATAGATAAATATGTGATCATAGTCAAATAGTAAGTTGTAAAAACTCTAAAAATATTTTTCTTAGTGATTATTCAAAATAGTGAAGGGAATGCTTAGGTTTATCTATGAATTAATAATATATTCAACCTGTGCCAAACATAGACAAAACCAACTTTGTTTTTATGTTTTTTAATTCTTTATCTTTTTTAAAGATAAGATTTTCTTTATTTATTTTCTTTATCTTTTCCAAAGATAAAAATTTTCTTTATTTCTAAATTGTTGGCATTATCCAACACTACCGAAATGCTTCTTCCACTCTCCATCCATCTTATAATGAGGACGATATTCCTTGATTTTCATGTCACTCAGTTAACATATTTTGAGTATGTGATCATTCTCTTGCAAGAGAGTCGCTCTTCTCTTCTCCAAAGATTCAAGCATGTCTTTTTATTTTAGTTCCAAAATCTTCCTCAAAAGTCAATATCTTATCAATTTTATAGTACTGTTGATTCGACCTACTCATCTCCAACCCAATATTCTTAAATCTATTAATATATCATCTTGCTCAACATCTAACCAATTAATGTTAGGTTGTAAAATTAGATCGAAGTTACACTATAAAACCATAGTTATTCATGCAAATAAAGTTGACAAAATTTGATATATTTCAATAGAGACAAATCAATTTGAAAAGGTTATATTGATTATGGAAATAGATTTCTATGGTTTCTTTTGAGAGAAAATACATCAATAACCACTCTATCAACTATTATCTTGTTCTCCCTTGCATAATTCTTTGGGCTTTCTCTACAATTTATTACCCACACCCTGCTTCTTCGATTATCACCTATTCTATTTTATGGTAATGTTGGCAAGGATTTCTATTTCTTCAAGCTATCATGCAAAAGAAAGTGATGATATCTTCTCTATTTATGCCCAACCAAGTCCCTCTAGGTTGCAATATTGGATCTACATTACTTTGCAACCCCATGGTTACTCATGTGAAAACGGTTTTCTAGGAATACAAGAGGCGATTGTTACAAATTAAGAAACCAATGTTTTTGATATCCCTTATAGAGTCACAAAAAATCTATTGGTTGATAAATTTATCACTACCAATTTTATATAAAATGACTATAAGATGCTCATCTTGTGATGGCAAATGAAGCAATAATTCTAGAGAAATTGTTACCTTTTCAAAATAATTTTCCTCTAAAATTTAGAGGTATAGTTTCCTCTTATGATAGAATTTAATTTTTTAGAGTTTAATTTTAACAAGAAAGAAAGAAAGGAAAAGACTAAAAGAAGATTGAGAAATAAGCTACAGTTACAATTTTTACCAAACCCATAGAAATAAACACAAAGATCTATTATTTCTCAACCACCAAAATATAACTTGCAACCAATAATAACATTTTAGATGATGTTACACTCACATACCAATAAATATCACGTTCCAATTAATTCTAGATTACATAAGTTTCAAGAATAAACTAGAATATAAATTAATTCAAAAAGCTAAACACCTAAAATAGTTATGAAACCAACACCAAATGGAATAATACCACTAGAAATCTATTCCCAAAACACAAACTCATAATAGACTCCTTTATTTTAAAATGTTCAAAATTCCAAAGCAACTAGACTTTCAACTTCCATGTTAAAAATATATTCAATCTTTCAACAACCTTTCACTAAAATTAAACTGGAATGATGAAAAAATGTCCCTTTTTTACAATCGACTGCATATATATTGCCTTTTTGTTGTAGCCAATTATTTTAATTATCAACTAAATTAAAAGGTTAAAGTTTCCTTAACATTTCATAAACTTGATGATTCTACTTCTATATTTGAATTGTTGGATATGGCTAGGGATGGGGCCACTGAAACTTGTAAGTTAGTTAAGTGGACTCTTCAAGAGTTCAATAAGATTAACATTAAAAAATTAGAGATTTGAAGGAGAATCTGAAGAATGTTCCAAAAGGTTTGGTGTTGGACATTCTAATTGACAGAATAGTGGACCTTTAGGGTTCTTTCCATGAATTCAATTCTCTATGTGAAGATTGACTGGCTAGTTTGGAAGCCAAGGTTTTGGGAACGGATATGGATATTAAGAAGCTTCTTTGGGCGTGTCACATCTTTGTGAAGAACAGTGTAAACTCTTTGGAATTCCTATTCAGAAAGATAAGTGAGCTTAGGGAGGACCAATTTTATTTTTCTGAGTTAATGGAGAAAGAGCACTCGGTTAAAGGAAAAGGAAAAACAAGTGCAAAAGATGATGACAAGGGCCCTACTGTTAGAGGGTCAGCTGAATGGAAAAATTCCTTTGATGTCGAGAAGAAGCAGTTGTTGGACATGATTGAAAAGCACAAAAGCTAGGAGCTTGAGGTGGCCAACACCTTAACCAATTTGAATTAGCGTTTGGTCTACTTCTTTGTTATTGTCTATTTCCTACTAGGTTTCGGTTTTTTTCGGGTTGCTTTGTTGTTTTGATGCTGATGGGTGTTTTTGTTAGCTTATTGTCTTATCTTTCATTCAACACCCTTTTTTGTCTTGTTTTTTCACTTATGGTATGCTTTTGGTGTCATTCTAAAGTAATTTTTTAGCAACATTTAGTAGATCTTTTGTTGTAAAGGGTTTCGGGTCCCTTCAAAACCTGTTTTTCCCATATAATCAAAACATTTCATAAACTAAAAACACATTATAACTTTAAAAGTATTTTGAAATAGAATAAATAGAAAAAAAAAATATTAGGTTTCAAGGGCACAATGTCCTCATCTACATCATCTTTGTCTTTTATTAGAGATGGCCTTGGAACTAGAGAGTGTTGCATTTGAGGAAAGACTTTAAATTTTTAATTGTGGAATTCTTTGACAGCTACAGCTAGTTTATTATGTCATGGAATGATCACATTGTGGGATCTTTCATATAACCTTATTATTATGAATGTTTTAGATTTTTTTCTAGAATATTGAGAGGTGTGCAACATAGTGAATGAGGAAAATATTAGTATTGCTTAGCTTTTCATTGTCTCCACACATAATACTTATTTGTCACCTTGAAATTTTCTTGAATAGATTGTGTGTCGATGACTTGAGAATTATCCTTTGTTCTAACATCTAAATTGATAGATAGGAAACCAATTCTTATGGTTGTCTTCAATTGATCACATTCTTTCAATAGTCTATTATGCTCCTAGACATTTTCTTGGTAGTTAGCATTTTCAATTTGATACTCTTTATCCATAGGAGGCACTTGAGAAGATATTTTCTACAACAAGTTTATCATTGTTCATTTCAGTCATTTCCTTGAGACTTTTATCAATTTTAATCCACATAATCTCCTTTTGTTTGGATGTATTCATCTCATCATCAATTTTTTTCTTTCTATTGTGAATTTCATCATATGTTTTATTTACCTCTTTAATGAAATTTGACCCTTTAGTTATTATTTTGTTTACCTAGTCTTTAGTTATGTTTCCATGGAATTGATACTTGCATATTTTTCAATTACTTCCTTCTCATTTCCCAAATTGGGATCAAAATAGGCTTCAATTTTTTTGAATGGTTAGGCTAAAGTGTCAAATATTATTTTGAGGCAAATAGTCAAAGCTCTCACCTATTGTTTGAGCTCATCTTTAGAATTCTTATCCTTTTATGTTCTTTCAACTAATTTTGGCATCTAACACTTGAAGATTATTAATGTCTTCATCATGGGAGGAAGGACCAAGGTTAATCTGGGTGATTTTAAAATATCTTTCAAGAACCTCGTTGGTATCCTTTTTTGCAAAGGGATGAGCTATTTCTAGATGCAAGTTACCAAAAGCGAAGTATTTCATCAATGTAGAAGTACAGTGTTAGTGTAAATAATGTCATTAGATAACTAGTTAAGTTGTCATCACTTCCTAGTTTGACCTATTCACATTCACTTTAAGTTTACTTAGGTTATTCTAGACTATTGTCTCACCTCATGTGGTTGAGACAAGTGTCTTCACTTTGTGAGACACCTCTTGCATGGTCATTTACCACTCACAAGAACACTTGTCATGTTAGTTAACAAGTGGTCCATCATTGAAGGGCTAGTCAATCATTGTATTTGATTTGACTATCTTCATCACCTTACCTATTTAAGCAAGATTACATGATACATTCAATTCAACTCTTTTATCAATCTTGTTGATAATGCAAATTAGATTCATTGTGTGCAAGTGATTTTGTGGAAATTTCCTATTTTTACTTTATGATCTTGGAAATCACACATAGTATTAGAGCCATGCAAGGAAAAGTTGGGCATGATCTCAAAATTTGTTTGGTAAGGTCGTAGTCACTAGCAGCGCAATGGTGGTATCAACAAAAATGACTTGGGTATCAAAGGCATTTTGTAGAGGTTGAAAGGCATTATGCTTAAGGCAGAATATCGACCCCCATTCACTTGGTCGACAAAACTTGCCAATTATCTCTCTGCCCCAACAGTCACTATTTGTTGCAAGGACGTCGTGGAGAGACATGGAATCTCCAGACCTGCGTGGAAGCTACATTGGCATCCTCTGTCTTATCACCTTTTTCATATATGAGCTCCACCGAACTCTTCTCTGGTTGCATTCAAGCCATCCAATGGCCATTTTTCTGTTTGCATATTTGCATCGACCTCCTACATTGCGCCTCCCTCCAGGATTCATTCAGCCCCATACGCCATGCTTCCATTGGCGACGGCATATTGCGCGACAAGAGGAGGATTTCACATAGTTGTCACCAAAGGAATCAATATTCTCAATCCAAAAATGTTGCAATTATTTAGCGCCCACATTTACCATTTTCAACTCATCAAGGGTCGCACTTGGCCATCATGGAGGACGGCTTGAACACACTGTTGGTGATTTATACTACGAAGATTTGCTCATGGCGTGCCTTTTCTGCTGAGATCACAGGCGCAAAAGAGGAGAGCATGAAGTGGATCCTAGGGTACAGGACCAGATTTGTGCGACTTGCTCATTCTACAACCCCATCGCCAACTCCAAAACGCAGCCAACACAGAGTCTGTAGCTACATTATTCCCCACGCCTCCAGGAAGACTCGATCTCTCCATCGATTTTTCCTTTGACCTTTCAGCTGTGTGGCATAAAGCTTATGCGGCCACTTTGGAGACATTGGCTGTGCAAGGTGCTTGAAGCTTATCGCAAGCCCTTGACTCGACCTGCATATCTCCCTCCAACGGCTCGGCCAGAAGACCTCTACTTGGCCCTTAAGAAGTGGTCGATGGATTTAGAAACCAAGGCCTGTGTTGCTTGTGTTGTGTCCATAATCTAGGTAATCTAGGTGGTCAGGGATTCGAATTTGTAATAGTAGCAGCAGAGATCTCAATTACGGCATACGGCAAATTCACTGTCAGTAATTCATCAGCGGAAAATTCACTGTCAGCAATTCACAGTGGAAAAATTCACCATCGTGACAAATTCACCGCCAGCAATTCATTGCCACACATTGCTGACAGTGAATTTTACTTGACGATGAATTTGTCATGACGTTGAATTTTCCCATGACCGTGAATTGTTGACAGTGAATTTTTCTAGAACCTCACTTACACTCACTTACACTGGTGAAAAAATGGCAGGATCTGTATATATCACCGTTCTTTCATTCTTCAAGTGCCTAATTTATCTGTACATTATGAAGTCTCCTGTGAGTCTGAGCACCGACGTACATCCTGTGGCCATTTGTTTTGTTGGCCCTACTTTTATCTGTGGCTTCATGTTCATTTTGTCTCGAAAGAATGCTCTGTATGTAAGGGGAGATGGTCAACAACAATATCAAAGAGGAGGCGAGAGGATTCGGAGCAGGTCGACCACTATTCCAGCCCCAATCGAGTGATGAAGACCATCAGATTCATCCTTTATGCGCAATGAAGATGATTCTCTATGTTCCCACGTGGTGACCTTCCCTAAGTAATCAGGCAACTTTATTTTCACATCTAAATAGGTATTGATTCCTACGCAATCTATAATGACTTTTTGCACGATATTCACTTCATCATGACATCTAAATAGTGGATTTGGTTATAAATTTATTTGACATTAATATTGTATGATTATTATTTTTATGCTAATAAACATTTATTGTAATAATGCAAATTTATTCAACCACTAGTGGTAGATGTAAAACTACCAAGTTGCAAGAAAGGGAGGAACATTTTATTTTTTATCGTTTATTGTAACCAGAATTATTGGAATAGTTGGTGGTTCTAATCGTTCACCTTTAAATACTAATTTTTTAGTAGTCAAGACAAACGAGTAGCTTATTCAAAACTTGTAAAAGGGGGAGTCTTTTTCAAATTGTCTAACTTTCAAATGATAAATCAAAAATTCAATTGTGAATAGTTCACAAAAAGCTATTTCTATTTCAAAGATTTTAGCATCAAGATGATGTGAAAATTGTGTTGTTTAACATAAATTATCTCCTCCTTTAACAAAGAAAATAAAGTTTCTAAGTACAAAATCAGGCACATATAACTATTGTATCTTTTGATTAGCTACTCAAAATGAGTAATGCTTTTGTGAAAGTGAATATACATGTCTATTTCATTGAAAATGACATCGTGCACTCAATTATAAAGTTTTATTATTCATTACATTGAAATTGTTGTAGTACTAAAACATATAAGTGTCAATTCAAGGGGGATCAAAATAATCAAGGGGGGTTGTCATTGTCACCTTGTCTTGAGCACTTTATATTTATTTCACATTTCTTTCGAGATTCTAAGTTTGGCACTCAAAGAATGTGGGGATGATTGAAAAGAATTATTGAAAAGATAATCAATTCATCCACCATCATTTACTACATGAGATTCTAGAGACCCTTCACTAAGAGAATCCAAAGATTCTTCAAGACTTTCACTTCTTTGGTACATGTTCTACATCAGTCTTAACATGGAGCATTTGAGCAACATGCAAAGAAGTCATCATCATCTTATCCATGGGGAGGCTACATAATCTCTTTATTACATCATTTCTCTTTCAGAGAGGGTTTTTTTTTCTCATAGGGTTTTTCTCCTTTTCTCCACTTTTATGAGAAATTTGTAAATGAGTACCTAACATGGACTAGTAGCTAGGACTCTTCATCATGCTCCATTACTCCCTAAGTTGCACTTAAGGGGGGTGTTAGTGTAAATAGTAGCATTAGATAACTAGTTAAGTTGTCATCACTTCCTAGTTTGGCCTATTCACATTTGCTTAAGTTTACTTAGGCTATTATAGATTTTTATCTCACCTCATGTGGTTGAGACAAGTGTCCTCACTTTGTGAGACACCTCTTGCATGGTCACTTTGTTGCACTATGTTGCCATCAATGTTGTCATTGATGTCAACCTCTGGTATGGATATGTTGAGAAGGTGTTTATGGTGTTGAGCAGGTGTTGTAGATGCAACAGGGTTACTTGGTTTCCAAATGCTTTAAAAAAAAATTCATAGACTACATACAAGGTGACTAGGAAGTGTTATGTATTTTGCTTCACATTTCTTCATGTTTGAAGATGTGCTTGTGCAGTTTGAATGTGATGATCATAAGTATTTGAAGGTGGTATATCCAAAGTTTGAGGTTCTAGATCGTGTGGTAGTAGAAGATATTTTTGACAGTTTGTTGGACTGTCTCTGGCTTGTGAATAGGGATATCTGAGAGAAATGGTATAGCTCCACATTTCTCCATGCTGAAGTTTCTTGTCCTACAAAATTGGGAATGTGCTAATATTTTTTCTACCTACCTTCCCTTGCTTTGTTTAGTTTTCAGCTATTCTGCAAGCTTGGTTCATCAATTCTATCTAAATGACAGTTTGACTGGTTGCACATGATGATAGTATTCTCAGTTTCATGTGTTTGAACCATGTTTTTGAATATTCTATTGGTGTTAGAATATTCCAAGATTTCGCGTAATGATGCTACATGGTCCACATGATGTTTTCAGCCCCGGTGAAGTGTGAATTCAGTTACTTGATAGTGTTAATGTTGATTTCACCAACCTGGTATGTTAGCACTATTTGTGCATGAGCTTCGTGGTTTTTGGAAGCTTAGTGTAGTGTGTCGATGTAGATTTAGGTCTTGGTTAACCCTTGATGTGGTTTTCCCTCACTTATTTCCAGGTGTTTGGTGCTGACCTATTTTGTGGTTGCACTTTTGACATGCATATGTTTCATTAAAGTGGACATAGAGAATGATATTTGAGGTTATGAAAGATATATATGCAAGGCCAAAAGTTTGGAGAAGTTTGTGGTATGGAATTATGTATATGTGATCATGTGTTTAGATCTCAGTGTGAGCAAGAATGCTTGAGAATATCAGAAGTAGTGAGAAGAAGGTATCTATAGTTTAGCATGTCAAAAATCATTGGAGGCAGTGAACTGAAGGTTGCAGATGGTAAAGAGACATTGTGCTGGTTTCTCTAGTTTCTTTGAGGTAGTGAACTTCCTTGTAACTATTCCTTTGTAATCCGAAAGAAGTTATCTTCCTAGGCAATGAGCCTTAATAGTGAGCCTTTACTTTTAGATAGTGAGTCCTCTAAGCAGTGAGCCCTTTAGGTAGTGAACCTCTTGTAATTGGTTTTAGTTTTCATATAGTGAGTTAATCCTCATCGTGGTTTTTCGGGCTTATTAGGTTTTCCACATAAAAAATTGTTGTTCTATTATGAATGATTGTGGATGTGTTAATATTTCATTTGTCTGCATTCATACTAATCCTTAATAAGATTTTGAAGGTTTTAATGCACAACTAATTCAGCCTCCCTCTCGGTTGTCCTATGTGTCTAACAATTGGTATCAAAGAAGAGGTTCCTTGGAAAAATCTTAACCTCTTGAGGTGAATTTGGATGACACACAGGAATGGTGTCAAGGCTCCTATGTTTGATGAAACAAATCATACCTTCTGGAAGGCTAGGATGGAAGCATTTCTCGTTGCGTTAGGGTTTGGTGTATGGAAATCAGTCGGATATGGATATACTATGCCTAATAGTCCTCTAAGAAGTGAAGATGATATTAAGGATTATGTGAACAATGGCAGAGCGAGGAATGCTATTTTGAGTGCTTTTGGATTCAAAACTTGTAAAGGTGATGAGTTTTAAAACTGCTAAAGAGGTATGGGAGAAGTTGAAAGAATTTATGAAGGAGATTCCAAGGTCAAGCAAGCAAAGATGCAAAATTTTAAGGCCAATTTTGAAACCCTAAGGATGTTAGAGGATGAATATATTGCAAGCTACATACAAAAGGTGGATGAAATTTTTAATTCCATAAATGGACTTGGTGGTAAACTTGAGGAAAATGAAATTGTGAAAAAGGTATTGAGATCCCTTCCTAAGTATTATAGTGCTAAACTTTCTACTATTGAGGAAGCTCAGAGTCTAGATCAATATACTAGAGATCAATTGTTTGGGTGCTTTAACTACTTTTCAATTAAGAGAGTTTGAAAAAGATGCTTCAAGGAAAGAAACTATTTTTAAAGATAGCAAGAAAGTGAGGAATGATGAATCTGATTTGGATGATTTTGAAGAAGTAGAAGAAAATTTCGTAAGAAGATTGAAAAGGGAACTGGAAAATATGGCTCGATTATAAGTTACCTTTCAAGTGTTTCAATTGTGGAAAGATAGGTCACTATCCTTCAAAATTTCCAAATAAAGTTTCAAATGATAAACATAAAGATCATAAAGGTAAATCCTTCAAGAAGAATTATTATTTTAAAAAGGGTAGTGGTACATTTGATGTTGAGGAATCAAATTATCTAGATAATTAAAGTGATGAATTCTTGTTCATGGCTTTGAATGTTGGAACTAATTCTACTAACCCTTAGAGATGTGTGAAGGAAATTGCCTCAAAAATAGGTCATAGTATTGAAGGAACTATGCTGACTGTCGTTCATGCAAAAGAGGAGAGAAACTACTAGATAATTGACATCGGAGGAGAGAAACTACTAGATAATTGACATTGTATGTTCAAATCATATGGCAAGTGATAAGATTAATCTTTTTAACCTTAAGAAATATGATGGTGGTTCTTTTAAGTTTGATGATGACACATATACTAAGATATGTGGAAAAGGTTCAATTAGTTTTGATGGGAAGCATAAGACAGATGATGTTCTTCATGTCAAGGAACTTTGACATAATCTTCTTAGTACATAGGACAAATGTGTAGCAGAGGATACAATGTCTTGTGTTTTAGGATAATGGTTGTGAAATCAGAAAAGGAAGCTCCAAAATCTTAGTTGCAATAGGAACAAGGACTGAAGGAAATGTTTATTAGCTCAAAAGTATTGGTGGTAAGTGCTTTATGACTGAAATAAATGAAAGTTGGTTGCGTCATAAAAGAATGTGTCATATCAATCTTGATAGCCTAGTAAAGATTAACTCTACTCATGTTGTGAAAGACTTGCCAAGAATTATAAAGCTTATTAATGCAATTTGCAAAGAGTGCTAGATTAGAAAATAGATAAGGAATAGGTTCAAAACTAAGGAGTATTCTACTAGAGGACCTTTAGATTTGGTGCATATAGACCTATGTGAACCTACCAGGACAAGAAGCTCTCAATGTGACAGGCATTTCATGTTTTAAATAGATTATTTAAATAGATTATTACTCTAGAATGACTTGGGTGACCTTTCTCAAAGAAAAATCAGAAGCTCTAGATAAGTTTAAAGAATTTAAATCTATGGTGGAGAATGAAATGGATTTTAAAATCAAGTTCTTAGTTTCTAACAAAGGTGATGAGTTCACCTCAAATGAGTTTAACAATTTTTGTGAAGATTAGGGATAAAAAGTCATTTATCAACTCTCAGGACTCTGTAGCAGAATGGAGTTGTGGAGAGGAAGAACACGACAGTTCAAGAGGTAGCAAGAACCATGTTGAAAGAAAAAATCTAACAGATGCCTATTGGAGAGAAGTTATTCGTACCACAGTGTAACTAAGGGAATTTTCCTAGGGTTAGCAGATTAAAGTATTAACATAAAAACCCAAAGTGATAATGAAGTGCAAAGGAAAAACATGAAAACAAATGAAAAGATCTCACCAAAATGTCTTCATTCTCCATGGCTGACCTCCATTACACCTTCTCAACTTGCTACAAATATGTTGTTGCCCTCAGATTTATGATGAGCAATCTAATGACAATGACAATCCCTATGCAAATGTTGAAGGATGTGAGTGACCGCATGTAATACTAACCTATAATGCAACTAGTAAGCATCTAAAGTATGTCTGAATTATGCCAAAAAAAATGTAAATATGCCTATGACAAAATGAAAAGAGTGCAAGAGCATGACAAGAGTGCCTAAGAAAAGATTGCAAGATGATATGAGATGACAAAATAAGATTGCATGAGATGAGATGACAAAATGAGACCAAAATTGCCATTTTATAGAAAATGTAATTTTGAGTGAATGGCTAAGATTAAAAGTTGACAAATTCCCTAGAATCAATGGAAAAGATTCAATTTGACAATCCACAATTAGGGTTAGGGAAACATTAGGTCAAATTAAAAATGAATGGACATGATTGATTTTTAGAAAATCAAATCAAGGATTGACAATGCATGTGACAAGAGATAAGATTGGCATAGAAAAACAGGTGGCTGGAAAATTAAATAATAAATGGAAATTATTTGATTTTTGAGGAAAAAGATTATTTTGAATTAAAAATTAATTTAATTCAAAAGGTGGGACCACATGACAATAAATAATTACTTCAAATTATTTACTAAAAAGAGGGAAATGCCAAATTAAATAAGTAAAGATAAATATTTAATTAGAGAAGGTGACCAATAATTAAATAAATTAAATAATCTATTTAATTATAAGAAGACTTAAGAATTAGTGACATATTTAAATAAATAAATAGAATTTATCTATTTAAATAATCAAGAGGAATTATTATTTAATTATGGGAAGATATTAGACAATTAGTGATGTATTGAATAAATAAATAAAATTTATTTATTTAATAATCATGAAGAATCAAGGGACATGAATTAATTAAATAATTATGAATTATTCAATTAATAGATGAAGGTGTACCAAGGACATAATTAAAATGTCTTAAAATTATGCTAGGAAGAAAAAGGTGAAAAATAGAGCTTGCAGGCCTAGGTCATTTTTATGTGTCTACATTTTGCCCCTCTTTCTCATAATGCAGCATGTCGCATTGTGACAAAGAAATAAATCACAGTCATGCCCCAGCGAAGGTACAGAGTATCTATGGCCCCTCGGGAAAATTTTCAAATTTTGGCCCAACGACAGAAATATTTTTGAAAGTGTCTTGACAAGTCAATTTGATGACCAGAAAACAGATGGTGCAGAAGATTTAGGATCTCAAGTAGTTTAAAGCAGCCAGAAGGGTAGTAAAATTTGGTCAAAAGAGCCTCTAGTAATAAAGGTTTGACAAATGCCATTTTGACCCTCTAAATAGATTAAAAATGGGGTAGAAGTCAATTCAGTTTTACTTTTGACCTTAGTAAATTTGAGAGCTCAAAGCGAGGACTTTGGCGAAGACGGTGATTCCAGTGACCAAGCATCATAGGGAAATCGTGCAGACCCACAAGCGACCAGAGGGCTTAGAGCCAACGGTACGTACCCCTATCTTATTTTGTCATTTCATCATTTTTTGTGTCATTTTTAGGATTTTAGGTCAAATAACAAATGCACTGCGACGCATCTTCATTCTCCATGGTTGGCCTCCATTACACCTTCTCAACTTGCTAAAAATATGATGTTGCTCTCATATTTATGATGAACAATCTAATGACAATGACAAGCCCTAAGCAAATGTTGAAGGATTTGAGTGACCACATGTAATACTAAGCTATAATGCAACTAGTAAGCATCTAAACTATGTCTAAATTATGCCAAATGAAATGTAAATATGCCTATGACAAAATGACAAGAGTGCAAGAGCATGACAAGATTGCATGAGATGAGATGACAAAATGAGACCAAAATTGTCATTTTATAAAAAATGCAATTTTTGAGTGAAAGGCCAAGATTAAAAGTTGACAAATGCCCTAGAATCAATGGACACAATTCAATTTGACAACCCACAATTAGGGTTAGGGAAACATTAGGTCAATTTCAAAATAAATGGACAAGATAATTTTTAGAAAATCAAATCAAGGGTTGATAATGCATGTGACAAGAGATAAGATTGGCACAAAAAAAGAGGTGACTTGAAAATCAAATAATAAATGGAAATTATTTGATTTTTGAGGAAAAATACTATTTTGAATTAAAAATTAATTTAATTCAAAAGGTGGGACCACATGACAGTAAATAATTATTTCAAAATATTTACTAAAAAGAGGGAAATGCCAAATTAAATAATTAAATATAATTATTTAATTAGAGAAGGTGACCAATAATTAAATAAATTAAAGAATCTATTTAATTATAAGAAGACTTAACAATTAGTGACATATTTAAATAAATAAATGGAAATTATCTATTTAAATAATCAAGAGGAATTATTGGGCAAGGATAATTAAATAAATTAAGATATTAGACAATTAGTGACATATTGAATAAATAAATAAAATTTATTTATTTAATAATCATGAAGAATCAAGGGACATGAATTAATTAAATAATTATGAATTATTTAATTAATAGACGAAGGTGGACCAAGGACATAATTAAAATGTCTTAATTATGCTAAAAAGAAAAATGTGAAAAATAGAGCTTGCATGCCTAGGTCATTTTTATGTGTCTACATTTTTCCCCTCTTTGTCATAATGCAACCTGTCACATTGTGACAAAGAAAATAAATCACAATCATGCCCCAACAAAGGTACGAAGTATCTATGCCCCCTCGGGAAAATTTTCAAAATTTGGCCCGATAATAGAAAATTTTTGGAAAGTGTCCTAAAAAGTCAATTTGATGACCAAAAAAAGGATGGCGCAGACGATTTAGGATCTTGAGGAGTTTAAAGCAACTAGAAAGGTGGTCAAAGTTGGTCAAAAGAGCCTCTAGTAATAAAAGGTTTAAAAATGCCATTTTGACCCTATAAATAGGTTGAAAATGGGGTAAAAGTCAATTCATTTTCACTTTTCACCTTAGTAAATTTGAGAGCTCGGAGCAAGGAGGACCTTGGCAAAGATGATGATTCTAATGACCAAACATTGTAGGGAGATTGTGCAGACCTACAAGCGACCAGAGGGCTCATAGCCAGCAGTACGTACCCCTATCTTACTTTGTCATTTCATCATTTTTTGTGTAATTTTTAGGGTTTTAGGTCAAATTATAACAAATGCATTGTGACACATGTGCATGTGCATAAGCCACATTCACGTGCATGTTCAATGTACTTGATGCACCACGATGCAAACACGAAAGGTCATTAGGTTAGGGAAAGGAAGTGTGACACATTTGCAAAAAATTGTGATGCATTTACCAATTTGCACCACAATCGAAGGATGTAATGTCGCGTTCAAAATGTTGCGATGCATTCGCAGACTCAAGTGACATATTTGAATTCAGTGATGCATGCACGATGAAAATCACGACACAAGTGCTTTGTTGTGACGCATACACGAGTGAGAATGACACAATCATTGTATCAAGATGCAATCGATGTACAAAGTGACGCAAATTCCTTATTGTGATGCAAATCAAGTTAACGCAATGCATTTGACTTTGACTCTAACCAAGGATAAATTTGTTTAATTTAAAATTTAAAATGATGTTAAGTTAGATAAATGATAATGATGCTTTTCAATAAGGTGTTGATGTGTGTTTTGACATGTGCAGAGACAGTTAGTGCCGATTTATACTCGAGAGAGCAGACCATGGACTTATAGATTTCAGGACTAGTTGCAAAATAGGGAGCGACAACAATTGATGTGACTGGGATTGTACTATGTCACCTATATGCCCATTATTCAGGCAAATAGGGGACTTATGACTGCACTTTATGAGAGATGGCATTCAAAGACCTACTCCTTCCATTTTCTGATGGGGGAGGCTACTGTCACTCTTGAGGATGCGTATCAGATCCTTCACCTACCGATCTGAGGAGAGCGGATAGTATACGACCCATGGCATGGGTACCAGAAGTCCACAACTTATTATCATAATTAGGGCGCAAGGTTGGGGATTGAGGGTTATGAGATCTGCTAGGAGTTCATGGCGGAGTATTATGGGTGATTCAATGCCTTGTTGGCTACATTGATTGAAGGTGTAAAAGATTCCAGACTGTCGAGGACACGAATTTCCCATTGGTTGGGGTGATGTGCTCATCAAGATGAGATGGGACAAAACTGTGTATCCCTGGGGTCCTTGCCTATTGGGGATGTTATATCATCAGTTACATGAGGTGGCCTATAGGAGAGCATAGAGTATTGGCTGCAGGATGACACTCTTGATGATTTGGGTGTGGGAGCATGTCACTATCTTCTGTCCACCTATCTAGAGACCACAACTGGCAGATGGCATGTCATACATTTAGTATTATGTGGGCGCTTTGCAACATACCCGAGTTGGTGAGACAGGCTATTGGAGACACCAGATTAACACCATGATTTCTTTCATTTGGAGGCCATACAAGGATTGCAGGTAGTGGGAGGATGAAGCTGATCAACTTAGTTTTTTTAGGTAGTTCAAATATTTGATTGGCAGGACTGTGCAAAGCCAGCTGATTATCAAGATGTACTTGCCTCAAAGGGTACTACAGTAGTTCAACCGAGTATGCCAAAATTTCTAGAGAGTTAACATGGGGTCCACTGATATTTGTGCCATTTGTAGAGCAATAGATTAATGAGCTGGTAACACAACAATGGGGATGGAGTGGAGGTGTGGTTGATTCAGGGACCACAACAGATTATGATTTATGGTGGTGGACACATCGCCTAGTGCCTTTGATAGATACAAATGGACTAGTGCTAGTTGACAAGAGATTAGTTATTCCACACCTACCACGAGGTGTTTAGGGTAGGCAGAGCCAGAGACATGGGGAGAGGCAAAGGCTGAAGGAGAGATGGAGGCAAGGGTGGAGGGAGAGATAGAGATGACAGAGATGATGGGGGAGATGGAAGGAGGAGGAGGAGAGGAGGAGATGGTGGGAGGAAGGGGAGGAGGGTGAGATAACATGTGGCTAGAGCGACACTGAATGTTATCACTGAGGCAGCTGAGGTAGGAGGAGCATTTGGTTGAGGAGGAGAGACATGAGGAGCATGTGGCTGAGGAGGAGGTCAGACAAGAGATGGAGATGGAGGTTGAGATGCTGAGGGATGAGGGAGTCAGAGGAGAGGAGGACATGGGAGAGGTGGATGATGTTAGGGATGATGATGATGCCATAAATGAGGTGGAGCTATTAATGAGGTGGAGGATGATAGAGGGGGAGGAGGATGCACCTTCAGGATTACCATTGCCACATGATACAACTATAGATCAATGAGTGGAAGATTTATAGAGGAGGTTGGATGAGAGCATAGCGTAGGTCAGGGCTTTGCAGGAAAAGTTAGAGGTGGTTAGAGTAGAGCGGGATCAGGCAGTGATCCACCAACAGGAGTCAGCTCAGTAGTGCACAGAATTTGCATGGTTATGCACAGGACCATCAAGGGATATGGCGCGAGAGTTTTCTAGGGTTAGCACCCATCTGGGATAATATAGGCTATTATATGTGCAGTTGGTGCCACCTAAGAGGTGAGATTCTACCTTGAGACGATCTCAGACAAGGATGGGTAGTGGTAGTAGGTCAGGGAGTGGCAGCAATAGGAGTCAAAGCAATGTAGGGAATCCACTTCCTCAGGGAATTCATTAGGTCACAGGTCTAGTCACTCCCACAGGCATGCCTTGAGTCATAAATTAGGTCACAGTCATGGTTACACTAGGTCAAGGCATAGGTCAGTGCACAACTAGCCTCCAGTGATAGATCCATCAGTCACAATGTCTTCACAGTTGCATATTACCATAGAGATGATGTCGTCAGTACATGTCATAGTGACAGATTCTTTAGCCTCCCAGGCACAAGTTATAGTACCCATGGTGGCGTCTATACCCTTGACAGAGCATCAGTCCCCTAGATCTTCTCCTTGAGGGGATAAGGAGATCTCGGCATAGCCATGTTTATTATTATCTTGCATTAGGACATTCCAGACACTTACGTTATGACATTTATATTTGACCATCGAGCCTATGAGCTCATATTTTTGGGATATCTCATGACTATCATGTGACATTATTTTGAGGTGATATATATAAATGATGCAATTTTGATGTGGCCTATATGTGTTATTTGATGTGATGCAATTTATGCATTATGATGTCACTAACTCATTTGACTGCAAAATCTGGCAAAAATGTTCAACGAAATATGTATAATTTGATGTATAGTCAGGTGCTTGTAAAATTTGATGTGTAATTTTCAACTTTTTGTAAGTTTATCCTTAATGTTCGTCAAAATTTTGATGAACCTAGGTTTTGTCGAAATGTCAACTATCAGTTTTGTCAAAATTTTGACAAACTTGGGTTTCGTCAAAATGTCGACTATCAGTTTCATCAAAATTTCTACAAACATGAAAAATAGAAAAAATCCAAATTGTGGCCTACATAAATAAAAGTGAGTTCACGCCTGATTTATTACGACAGTGCTTTTCTCTACTTGAGACAATTTGTGGAGAACTAAGGATGATATTCTTGGGAAAAATTAGAAAAAATTCAAGAAGATATCACCAGGTTGAGGGTAGTCATTGTATTTTTTGTAGAATTCAGTTGTGAAGTCAAATTTGTAGTTCGATGTTTGAAAATCATATTTTAAAGCAAAATCTCATCAGATTTCATTTTTTCGAGGTTTAGGGTTTTGAGAATTTCATGTCCATATTTTGTTGTGTGGAATCACCATAAGATCACAACCAAGGAATAGATTCTTATGATTGTAATTATGTGATCCATAACTCTATTGGTCATGTGGCACAGTTGTGCTATAACAAATACACGATGCATTCATGTGTGACCCAACTTTAATGTGGCTATGTTGTGATAGAAATGGAGGCACTCATATAATGTAGTTAATTTAGGTTGTATAATGTAGGTGCAAATCGTCACTGGGTGCATTCAAGTTGTCTCAAGTTTAATAGGTTAGGATGTAATTATAGCATGATTGAAGAGTGATTACCTATTGCTGCAATAAAGAGCCTATAACTCTAGTTAATATGCAGAGTGGTTGTGTTATATCAATTATGTAGTGCATTCAAGCACAACCCATGTTTAATGGGCTATTCTAGAGAGTGATCAAGATTTTCTCAACCTTATGAATATTACTTAAAAGTGTATAGCTTAAACTACAAACCAAGTTTGTTACATACTTTAATGCAATCTTGGTTTACCGCAAACTATAATAATGTGATATGCTAATAACCAATATGGAAAGTATTAAAGCAAGACCCATGATATATAGGATACATTTCCCTAATTAGGTTTACAAACCTTAATGATCAAACACAAGCTTCCCAAACCCTCTAGCATACAATCCAAGATCATACCACAACTTTGTCAAGACAACTAATTTTCTGACCCAAGATTTAAGGTTATTTTTTAATCCCAACAGAAGTATTGGTAAGAGCATGATTAGGGTATTGTTGATGTGTGTTTTGGCACAACAACATTCAAATAGAATATTGCTATCATGTTTCTCCTAAAACAGAAAGATGATCACATGGATACCTTAGCTCCCAAGGTCTTTATAGTTGGGTCTCAACTGTGCTAATGTCCCTCAGTAATCAAAGTAATAGTAATGTTCAAGGGGCCTGCTGGTGTTGAGCTTTTGGACTATTCTGGGGGGTAGACATAAACTTGAATCTATTCTAACTGGGTTTTTTAAAGAAATAGCAAAAGATATATCAGGGCTTTGGAACAAAAAAGAATGATACTTCATCTGAATTAACCAGACCTATCACCTTCCAAGGAATTCCTAACTAAGACTGCAGAACATAATTAACTTGTGACTAACACACAGTTTCATTCATTCACAGTGCTGATTTCAACAGCACATTGCAAGTTACCATTTAAACAAAACATAAAAACCAAACTCATTCCTTGAAAGCTTTCAAATCAAATGATCAACTTAAGACAAACACCATTCTAAAACACAACATGAAATAGATTTTAATCTGGTTGCTTCTACTGTTAGTGAAACAGATAAGCAACATTTACAAAGCTGGCACAATCACCAATGTATAGAAAATCTATGATTTCAAATTGTTCTCACTTACACTAAGGAAACTGAAAGACACATTAGTCTATTCAAAAGCTAACTTCTATTCTGAGAAGACAAAAGAAGGTACTATTACAAAGAATCAGGATCAGCTTCTATCCCCTCTATTCCTATTTGTTATAATCCTACTAGTTCTTTTCTTAATTCTAACCTAGAAGTGCTCCCCTTTACAAAGAGGTAAGAATGCCTTATATACAGAATGTCACAAAAGGAATGTGTTGTCCCCTGCACTAGGGTTTACAAAATGTCTGCATCTAGGAGAGTCGGCTCTCAGATCTTTCTAAGGAATGTCAAAACTGCATTCAATGTGAAGCCCTACTGTCCGTGCTGATGAAGGATTTCTACCCTCAGGAGAAGCCTTTTTAGATCTTTTTGGCAACTACAGCATTAACTTTCCTGTCTTCGTGTCCACCTTCAAACTCTGTTAGGGTCGCCTTGAATGCTCAGAATATCTTCATTAATATTGATCTACCTCCTTGCTAGTAGTTGCCACAGCTATCCCTCTTAGTCACAGTTTCTCCTTTCCTTCGGCTCCCTCTCTATTCTGGGATTCTTTGTTCGTTGACCATCTTCTGGAAGCACCATCAAGCCTCCATATAGATTTAAACCTTATCGCCTGAGTCAATCCATCGCCATCTATTCTCAAAAGGAGTCCATCTGGTTTGCATTTTGTTGGCCTTCTTTCCTAGGAACAGTTAATCGGTCAAAGGGACAAATGAATCACTCTTAAGGCTCCTTCTGATTGGTCGGGCATATGCCAAGCGAGCTCCATAAGGCAGTCAAAAGTGGTCCACCTTGAATCACATGTCGGTGAGACACCACTAGTGTCTCCCCGATGGGATTATATCTCTTTGATCTCAGGCCTTTTGTTTCGACGTGACCTTCCCGCTTCGGCGAGACCTTTCCCCAAAGGCTATATCTCTTGGTGAGATCCTTTTGAGCTCATCCTCCTTTCAGCAAGAGCCTTCTGGGTTGGCAAGAAGTTGTAGCGAAAACACCTCATTCGTTTGAAGTCTCCCTGATTTCCTCTTGTTTCTCCTTGAGCTCCTTTTCTTTTCAGCGAGACTTGGTCTCCTCGGCATGAGATCACACCAAACCCCCTTTTGCTTTCGCTGAGACAGTCCGGGGTCACCCATAAATTTCATTGAATTCCCTTTATTCTTCTGGAGTCTCCCCGATCTCCTCCTTATCCACCGAGCTCGGGCTCCTCTTGTTTCGGTGTGACTTCCATAGTCGCCGAGACTTCCTAGTGAGAGTCTATAACTTCCCCCAAAAACCCTTGGGGAACCTTTGTCAGCAAGACTTAGGGCGACTCCCTTGCATGTCACCGAGACTCTTTTGTATCAGTGAAACTTTCCCCCTTCGCTGTGACCATATGGCAAAGGGAGAACCCTTCGGTGAAACTTTCAACTTTTGCTGACCCAAGTTTTCGCCAAGACCTTGCTGTAGTCACATCGACATGTTTTCTTTGTTCCACATGTATTGTTGTAACCTTCCTTTGTCAGGGAGACATCGTATAGAAACCTTATGTCTCGGCGAAAGCCTCTGCATGTTCACCCTTTGGTCGCCAAGACTTATTAACTCTCTCACCGAAGACCATTGATAAAATCCCTTTGTGGCATGTTGGTGTGACTTTATGAATTCGCCAAGACCAAATGCCGAAGAAGATGACTCCCACAGATGTTTCTTTTGTCGTTGTGACCTCACCTCTTTGGCCAGACATTATACCGAAGGTTTTATCCTTCGCCGAATGCAACTCCCTTCGGCAAGACCCATGTCAATCGGCCAGACCTCCTGCCGAAGGAAAAATTATCATTGACCTTAGATGTTTGGTGGGACTCTTCCATGTCAGCAGGACTTCCGGTGACTCACTTTCGTCGGAAAGACCTAAATATTTCACCAAGACCACATGCCAAAGAAGATGACTCCCGCCGAAGTGTTTGCTCATTGTGCGGTAGTCGGCGAGACTTCTCGTATTCACTGAGACATCTTGATGAAGAGAATTTTTTTTTTTGATAGTGTATGCCCTCACCGCTGGTCAGTGAGACACGAAGATCTCACTGAGACTTTCTCCGAATGAAACCCCTCATGCTGATAGGAAACTCCATGTCACCAGGATGGTGACCATTGTCTTGCCGATATGCATCCTTTCATTTGACATGTGTCACTGTAACATCCTCTCATTGGGGAGACGTCCTGTAGATACCCTTTTGTTTCGCTGAGGAATCTTCATAGGTTCACTTTTGTCGCTGTGACAACCTGATTCTCCCACCGATGAAGCAATATGCCGGTGAGACTTTATGGGTCAGAAAGAATGTAAGACCTCACCCCGATAGACCTCCTCTTGTGCTTTGTCGGTGTGATTGTAGACACTCGGTGAGACCTCATACCGACGAACAGATCTCTCCATGATGGGGCAACTTTCACTGTTAGTTGGCAATACCAAGAGACTTCACCAAGATCTTATGTCAAATGCCAATTGTTTGACCAAGGTGTTCACTTATGAGCCGATTAGCGAGACATGAAGAAATCACCATGACTTTACCCTGAAGACAAGCCTTTTGCCGAAGTGTAGCTCCTAGTCACCGTGACTATATTTCATCGGCGAGACATTACGCTAAATGCCCACTCTCTCCGAAGACATCCTTGTCGGCGAGACTACACCCATTCACCGAGACTTCTTGGCGGGAAGAAAACCTTATGCCGACATATGAATCCTTCTGACAGTGGTCAGCGAGACATGAAGAGTTCGCCAAGACCTCACTCCGGTGATGATTTCCCTCGCCGATAGGAATTCCCCAGTCGCTGAAACAATGAAAATCCTTTGCCGATAAGAATCTACATATGACTTCTGATCGTTGTGACCTCTTTGAGGTCTTGTCGATAGGCAACACAGATGCATATCATCAAAATGCACTGGTAGTCAGCAAGACATCTGCAAGGTCTTACTGACTTTCTCCTTAGAGGATAATTGTGACCAACTGGACTAAGGAATGAATTCCAACTGAGCCCCTGTTGCTAATATCATCATGTGTGTGATTTAATCCTACAAAACAAAGGTCTGCATTAGTCCTAAAGCATATGAAACATATTAAAATAAACCATTTTGTTGCTTATGATCATTTCATTCAATTTTCAGCAAGAAGAAAACCAACTCAAGTTGAGACAGAACTAGAATCAAATCAGATAGATCAAAAGTCAAAATTAGGAGGAAAGCAAAAGAATTCCAAAGATCAAAACAGACAACAAAAAGGGAAAGAAGACAAGAAAAAAGGGGGGGACCTATTTTGTTCCAAAATAAAATGGGGTGGTTATGCGAGGCATAACAAATGGCGACTTAGCTGGGAAAATGGTTTAACCATTTTCAAGAGGCTGAAGGATTCAACTACCCATGAACTCCTGGTTTATGAACATCACAACTTCAGTTGGGTTAGTTATAACAAGCAAGGTTGAGCTAGAATCTCAAATGTAAATCAACACTAGCTACCCTTGAATCTATGTGTGTGATTTATAGTGCATCATCCTTTCATAAAGCTTTCTTCACCTTTTGAACAACAATGTGCAAGATTTGAGATACATGAGTTGATTTCCTTTGGCTGTTGTGCAATGATATCCTAGGCATTGCTCTGCTACCAGTCAAGTGTTCATACCCCTGACAGAGATACCTCTAGTTTCCTCACAGCATTGCTTTACTACCAATCAGGCGTCCATAGCCCCGGTAGAGATACTGGAATCACCCATTCATACTAAATCCTTTTTCTCTTTTGAATAGTTCTCTCTTTTTCCTTTTCTATTTTCTCTTGGAGTTTTAGATATTTCCTGTAATGCTTTCTCAATATGTCAGATGTTTAACATCTAATCTGGGTTGAAAACTACCATGGACCTCATAACAGCACTTGGGAGATCATATTTTCAACTCAAATCTTACAACACTGTCATCCTAGGAGAAATGTACCATTGCAAGAGGAGATGATCTTAATGATTTGTGAAAGATTCAAGGGTGGCTAATGAAGGCTATTTACATGGCACCTTGTTTTCAAGACCTTCCACAACTTTTATTGACAATGGGCATAAAACAAAAGTTTAGGACAAAATCACCCAATCAGCAGATCTGAAAATTTCTAAACCATTTCTCTCCAAATGACCAAAGTATGCTTCGAATAACAACCACCATTTTAAGATGGGAAAGAATAGAGAAACCCCAAAAGAACAAAAAAAATAGAAAGAAAAAGAACAAGGGAAATAGAAAGATAGAAAGAAGAGGACACACCAACAAACAACCAACTATTTACAAACAAATAGGATATTTACAAATAGGGAAACAAACTATCTACAAACCAAAACAAAAGGGACAAAAAAAGGAAAAAAACTGCACAAAAGAAAACTAACTAAACCCAAAACTAACACTAACCTATCCTATCCCTAAACTAACTCCAAAGATAAACTTTGGAAACACAAGACTGTAAAAATTTGTACATTGATTTGACTGATTTTTCATTATGTGCAACGATCTTAACTTACTAGGCACAATTCTAAACCTAGAAAATTTATCTTTATACTCAAAAATATGAAGTTTGTGTGTAATAAGTTCATTCAGAGGGCATAAAGCTTGAAATATTATCAATTGTGGGTTCTCAATTTTTCCATGATTTACCCACAAACATGTTTTACTATCCCCTATGCCATAATCAAACTGAAAAATCATTAAAACATAGAGGATAATGAAAGGACACCACATGATTCTAAAGATTTATAGTTGCTAATGCAGACTTGTGGTGTATGATCTCCTCTTCACAAGGTCTTAGCTCATGGAACACCACTGAATCAAGGTTTGTATTGTAGTTAGGATATTCACTCGCCAGCATCTTTGTATTCATCTCGGGCACAGAGTCAAAACATTTCTGAATTTCTTGAGATGAAGTCTCACTTTCAACTTTCTCTTGAAACATGTCATCCCCTAGGGTTTGAGAATCTGCCTCCAGCTTATCATTATTGATGTCATGGATACTTGCACATGGTGAACAAAGATTTCCTTCAAACTCACTTGAATGCATAAAGTCAGAGACAGGAAAACACTTTCTCAATTTAAATTCCTGCACCTCATCAGCAAGGACATGCCACTTAGCATCAAATTCATCGGTGTTAAGAACAAATTGATTAGTGGATACTAAGCAAGGACTTTCTTCTAACAACACATTTGAGCAATTAGAATCAAAATCAAGAAAATACTCCCTTGTCTCATTCTCTTCGTTATGTTGAAGAGATTCAACCTTTGGGATAGCCTCTTGGTCGCTTTCTTGGCATTCGTCTACTTCATCCAAATGTACCCCGTCATGAACTTCTTCAGGGAACACTTGACTGATCTGCACATCTACTTTGACTTCTTCTCTTAAGATTTCATTTTGGCATTTGAGTCCTTGTCTTCAACTACCA
>VDFB02073708.1:0-27166 GCA_007258455.2 Sequoia sempervirens
AACAATATCAACAACGACCATCTTATGTGACCTCGCAACAGTCACATCAGCATACCCAATATCCACAAACCAATCAACAACACCTTCTCCATACTTCCCAATAGTACGCCGCCCATAACTACCCAACCAATCCATATCCTGCCTCACAACAACCTCTTTATCAACAAGGTCCCTTGGTGCATCAATAGGGGATACTGCCTCCTCATTATCCATACACCCATCTCCAAGCGTCATCTCATAATCCACAATCGTCCTACCATCAATACCCATCTAACACACCGGCCAGTGCAGACATACTAGAAATCAAAGCCGCTCTGAAAGATCTTCAGGTAGGGACTGGCAAACAATCATTCAAGTTTGAAGATATATACCCATATCCATTTGATCCCTCCATCTCATTGATTCCCTTCCCCAAACATTTTGAGATGCCAAAATTTGACAAATATAAGGGGAACAAAGATCCTAAGGCCCACTTGCAGGAGTTTTACTCCCAATGTCAAGAAGTTATCCACAATGACAACTATCTCTTGCACCTATTCCCCTAGAGTCTGGCAAGCAACGCTCTAGGGTGGTTCATGACCCTCGAAAAGGGATCCATAAAATTTTTTGTAGACATGTCAGAAAAAATTGTCTCCTACTTCCTTCAATTTGGAGAAAGATACTGATACCTTGGATCTCCTCAAAGAGAAACAACGTGAAGGGGAAACCTTTACTAACTACCTCCAAAGGTGGCATGTGCTGTAAGCGAGATAAAGAAAACCCTTTTGAAGAAAGGACATGGTCACCCTCTTAAGTGGAGAACTCTCACATCCCGGAGCAGCTCGCATAACTTTAGATTACATTGTGTACCACTTTTGCGGTGGTAGAAGGGACCCATCCTTGAAGCGTGCCCTTGTTGCCAAGGGGCGCATCAAAATATATATAATCAATATAAGGAAAGGTCATTCAATGACAAGCCGCATTTTTGGAACAAGAACAAAAATGCAGTAAATGATAGGCGTTCGCGATACTAAACGTATCCCGTGGCTAACATCGAGACAACAACAATCCATACCTAACACCATATCACACGTACCTCGGGGGCACCCCATCCTCCCCAAGAGTCCAATCAGAATAACCAAGGGAACACTAAATGCCAGTATTCTCAATTAGGAGAACCTCTGAGCGTCATCTTCAATAGGCTGTTACAGATCAACTATCCGATCACATACCCTGTCACCAAGTCACTCGACGAATCTAAACCTAAGCCCACATGGTTTAGGGAAAATGAATATTGCGAGTTCCATAAAATCAAAGGACACTCTTTGAATAAGTGTTAGGGTCTGAAAAACTATGTCCAAGATCTCATAGATCGAGGTGATATCAAGGTTGACCCCAATCAAGCTCCATCGTCAATGCTTGAGTGCGGACATATCAAAATGCCTTTCCAAACCATAATCAAGGCCTAAGCACCTCTAACAGTAATCCCCAAAACAACAGCACAAATAATGTGAGCTATAAGAATGTACCCCTCAATTACGAGGGTATTATTCATTACATTGAGTAGGTAGAACCTCATGTATCCATGATACATGTCAAGGCCAAAAGACTCGGTGTTTGATTGCTACTGCTTCGAGAGCCCGCATCACTGTCCCTGCGCCCCCCGCACTCGACCAATCAACTCCTATAAGCTCTTAGTACGACATCCTTGATCACTTAGGAAAGACCCCTACATATATCTCCATTTTGGATTTACTTAAGTCTTCCCCTGTGCATCAAGAAATCCTCAACAGAGCCCTACAGGAAACCCATGTACCTAATGACATTGATCCTACACAATTCCAAGCTTTGGTAGGACACCTAGCTTTATCTCATCAACTGCACTTCAGCCATAACGATATGCCAAACATCGATGTCAACCATAATCACCTCTTACATATTGAAGTCGTGGTTGCTCGTCATAAAATAAAAAGAGTCTTGGTAGATAATGGCTCTGCCCTCAACTTGTGTACTCTAAAATTCATAAAATAGGTGGGGTATACTCAAGCAGATTTAAGTAATCAGATCATCACGATCAAGGCCTATGATAATGCAGAAAGGAATTTAGAAGGGATTATCAATCTTCCTATCCAAGTGGGACCTGTGGTTCAGTACATTACCTATCATGTCCTTGATCTGGACTTGCCATATAATCTCCTCCTTGGTCGTCCATGTCTCCATGCTATGCAAGCCGTCCCCTCCACATATCATTAGTGCCTAAAATTCCTAGTCAACGGACAAAAAGTCACCATCTATGCTGATCCCCAACCATTTGAATATTTCCGCACTTTAGAAGCGTCATTTCCCCATTTACATTATTGTACCGGGGTTGAAATGGGGGCATCCCAGTCATCATCCGCTAATCCACCCTCCATCGTGGTAACCCCTCCATCTTCCACCACTGATCGTACAGTCACCAAAGTCCAGATCATTGACAAAGGGTGTGCGAATATGAAAATGCACATTTCCCTTAATGTAGCAACCATGCCACCGTCACCACACGAGTATGGTCAACCTTTGCATGCTACTCCAAAGGAAGACAAGACTATCACCTTCAGTGGTAAAAACATTCCTACCACCACCTTTAGATCCCCAAGTGTCAAGATAGATGCACTCGAAGAGGACATAAGCCAATGGGTCTACCGAGAAGAGCCCGAACCAGAAACTCCTCTAAAGGAATATTTTCAAGAAAAGTACCCCTGGCCAACAAAGTTCATGGAAAAACATAACTATCAAGGCAAAGGCCTAGGTAAAGAAGAGCAAGGGCAGTTGCAACCCATTGATACGTCACAGCGCTACCAAAAAACATAGGCATTGGGTATGACAGAAAGCAGAAAGGCCCCGAAACATCATCTAATACTTCCAATAGTGTCGCTGTGGACAAGGGCTTATTGGAAGACATACCCGAGGAGGAATCCATCATACGTGCGTACGATGATGTCGACCACACCGACCTATCATCTATGTTCGAATGCCTATCCGTCTGCACTATTAACCTATCCCTTTGCCATCCTGAACTTATTGATTGGGACCTACGTACTAGCACACCTATCAGTATGTCTGTGGATACATATGTCAACCTTATGGGATTGGGGGAGGATGGACACTCTAGTCGCAAAAATAAGAATAAGAAAAGTAAAAGTGGTCGCTAATTGAAAACTGCTTTGAGGCACTTCACGACCTTGAAAAGTAAAATAAAGGATGCATCGATGCGAAACCTCGAAGAGGTCTTTGGAGAAGATGGAGATGTTCATCTTCCCCTTGTGGGAACTTAGTTATCTGCACAATATTCCATCCTAATTGAAGAAACCCAAGAAGTTAATCTGGGTACTACTGAAAATCCTAAGATCACCTATGTAGCTAAGTCACTCTCAGAGCAAGAGTATCCAGTCATCGTGTAGCTACTCCAAGAGGGAATCATTAACTTTGCTTGGTCATACTCAGACATGCCAGGTTTAGACCCCGCCTTAGTGGTTCATCATTTAGATGTTCGCCCAGATGCCAAGCCTGTCAAACAAAAGCTCATAAGATGCATCCATAAGGTTGCATTATTAGTCAAGAAGGAATTGGAAGTTACTAGAGGTAAGTTTTATCAAGCGATTGGCTACACGAGTCAGATCTCAATATAGTACGGTTAGCAAAACCAAATGGAGACATTCCAGTGCCGCAGGACTTGGGGATCTTAACAAAGCTTGCCCAAGATGACTTCCCCTACCTAACATTGACATGTTGGTCGACTTGACAACAGGACATGAGATGTTATCCCTCATGGATGGCTTCTCTGGTTATAATCAGATTCGAATCGCACCTGAAGACCAACATAAGACTACCTTTACAACACCTTGGGGAACTTTTTGTTACAATGGTATGCCCTTTGGTCTCAAAATCGCGAGTGACATATCTCGAGGGCAATGACGGTCATCTTCCATGACCTCATACACATCATCATGGAGGACTATGTCGACGACCTATTAGGAAAATCCAGAACACGAGCAGAACATCCTGCCATCCTGAAAAAGATATTTGAGTGGTTAGAGCATTACAAGTTGTGGCTAAATCCAAAAAAGTGTGTCTTTGGGGTCACTTCAGGAAAGTTGTTGGGTTTCATAGTCTCGTGCAGGGGCATTGAGGTTGATCCCGCCAAGGTAAAGGCTATCCTGGACATGCCACTTCCACGCAATCTCAAACAGTTAAGAAGCCTCCAGGGGAAGATGCAGTCCATCTGTCGATTCATAGCCCAGCTGGTAGATAAGTGTCAGCCATTCACTCATTTTCTGAAAAAAGATTCCACCTTCCAATGGAACCAGCAGTGTCAGATGGGCTTTGATAAAATTAAGGAATATTTAGCCCATCCCCCGATATTGATGCCACCTATTCCAGGCAAACCCCTCCTGCTTTACATCTCTGCCACTTTAGTCGCGCTGGGGGCATTGTTGGCACAACATGATGAGTCATCAAAAGAGAGGGCAATCTACTACATCAGTCAGACATTAGTCGGCTACGAATTAAACTACTCCCCCATGGAAAAAGCCTACCTTGCACCCGTCTTCAGTACACAGAAATTATGACATTATATGCTTAGCCATCCAGTTAAATTAATTATCAAAATCGATCCATTGAAGTATTTGTTATCTAGAACCACTCTGACTCGCTGCATGGCCAAGTGGGTCATGCTCCTAAGTGAATTCGACATAGAATATGTAGACCGCAAGGCTATTAAAGGACAGATAATCGTAGATCAGTTAGCAGAAGCTCCTTTGTTGATACTCATCCATTGATCATAGAATTCCCTGATGAAGAAGTCTTCTCCGTTGATGATACTACCATGTGGACACTATATTTTGATGGATCATATACACACAATGGATTGGGGGTAGGAATTTTATTAGTTACCCCTCAAGGTGACTACATTCCAAAGTCATTCAGGATAGCATTCCCATGTACAAACAATATGGTAGAATACGAAGCTCTCCTCACTGACCTTAGAATTGCAAAGCAGTGGCACATAACTCATTTGAAAGTATTTGGTGATTCTCTGCTAGTCATTAGACAAGTTAATGATGAGTTCCTAACCAAGGATGATAAGCTATTACCCTACAAGCGCATGGTGGATGATTTCAAGAAATATTTCACCTCTATACAATTTGAACAAATTCCTAGGGTATGAAACAAAGTAGCTGATGCAATGGCCACTATTGGTTCCTTGCTTGACATGCCTGAAGACCGCACAGAATGTGAGTTCCTTGTGGAACAAATTTTAATCCCAACATATGATATCCCTGAGACTAACATGGTGTGCAACATTGTGGGTCCCACTTCCCCATGGTACCAAGACATCTACACCTACCTTCATGATAATATTATACCCTCGGATATTACACGTAATCAACGCAAATCCTTCGTCCATCGTTCTTCTCGATACATTATCGTCGGTGATACGCTTTATCATCGCGCATATGATGGAATCCTCCTTAAATGTCTGAATGAGACTGAAGCCCATGCTACACTAACGGAGGTACATGGTGGTGTTTGTGGAGCTCATTCAAATGGTATGGCTCTAGCCAAAAGGATCTTACGAGCTGGATATTATTGGCCTACATTGGAACACGATGTTTGTGAGTTTGTGAAGAAGTGTCTTCCATGCCAACAACATGCAAATTTGATTCATGCCCCAGCACAAGATCTTCAGCCCCTTCTGGCACCATGGCCATTTTCTCAATGGGGTTTCAACTTGATTGGCAAGATTTACCCACCATCATTTGATGGCCATACATTCATCATTACCGCCACTGAGTACTTCACCAAGTGGGTGGAAGCAATGCCCCTTTCACAGATCACTGGTACGCAGATTTCCAAATTCATCCTCTACCATATTCTCTATAGATATGGTATCCTGTCCACCATCCTCTCTGATAATGGAAAACCCTTCAAAAACCAAGCCATGAAACACCTCTGTGACACCTTCCATATCCAACACTGTTGGTCAATGCCTTATTACCCCGAGGGCAATGGTCTGGCAGAAGCAACCAACAAAACCCTTATCCGTATCCTCAAAAAGGTTGTCAATAACACTGGACGAGATTGGCAGCTCCATATTCATCCTACCCTCTAGGCATATTGCACATCCATCTGCACCCCGACAGGCACCACCCCCTACTCTTTAGTGTATGGTGTTGAAGCTGTCTTGCCAATCGAAGTTGAACTTCCATCATTGATGATTTCTTTGAAGAATCTTATCAGCGAAGAAGATGCTCGAGTTGCACAGCTTGCACAACTGGAACTACTGGATGAGCGAAGAATAAAAGCCTATGATCATCTACAAGCATACCAAAATCGCCTCAAACGTAATTCCAATAAGAAGGTTCATCCTCGACAATTCCAGGTGGGCGAGCTTGTTCTTAAGGAGAACCAGCGCACTCAGCAAGACCAAGACAAGAAAGGAAAATTTGAGGCAAATTGGTTGGGACCCTATATCATAGCCACTAAATATGGATCTGGGGCATACAGGCTGACTACTCTTGAAGGAGAACCCCTTGACAAACCCATCAATATCATGCATTTGAAGAAGTTCTACACCTAAATCTGCTCGGTAACCCCAAAAAAATCAACAAAAAAAAAATCAATCAAAAATAGTAAAGAAAAATAAGTTCGTCCTATGGTGAAAACCACCTCTTAGTAGTGCCTTGGATAGGTATGGATGGTGAAAACCTGATGATAGGCGTCATCCATAGAGGGCTTAATCATTATCTACCTGGCACCCTTGTTATTTTATGCTTTCATCCGCACTATTGTCCTCACTCATCTCATCCTAGGTCGCTTGGTATATGTTGATTGAGCATTGGACGACCCATCTAGCCTATCCCCCATCTTGAGCTTTTCAGTATCCCACTTTGAGCTTACGTCATTCCTTCCCTTTGTCGATCAGTCTGTGTCATCATGTAGGATCATCCATCGTGTCGGTCTTCGCCTAGATCCCATCCTATCGTGTCCATCAGTTGAACTACGTTGCCCTTGCGTTGTCACGTAGGCAAGGTTGATCATTTGATTCACCCTCGGGGAATTTGTCCATCATCATCGGTCACCATTGTCTTCTTTTCGCTTTATCCATGGTCTTTTCTGGAACTGCGAGGGCTCTACGCTTTCACATAGGCAAGGCTAATCTATGATCGGCCCCCGAGCCCCTAGGTTTGTAGGTTGTGTCAGTCGTTTGTGCTTCATCATCAAGTTATGCCCACATCTAACTGGTTCTTAATAAACAAAATTCCCTCGTGTTACAAGATCTTGTCCCTGGGTAACATCCCGCATCAACTAGGTCATTCTAATTTAGCATCCATCTTTGGTCTCAACAGGATGAATCCTTCCTAGTAGACCTCGTCAATCCCATCCATCACCTTGATCCTATGGAAAAGGACCTGTTGTCTTGATTATGATCTCTTGATGCATTTGAATTTTGTTTATCATTTGGGTCCCTTACCATCACTTGTCAGGGTCACCTTGGTCCACCATACCATGGCATACCTTGACTTGCTGACATGGGGGCATACCTTGCTCATTTGTTTTGACTGTTATCTTCTCAGTTATCCCTCGTAAGACCCACCAAGATCTCTAAGGTCTTGTGTTACGTTGGGACAACTTTGTGTGTTTGTGGTTATCTCAACACCAGGCCCGACCGAGGTCATCGTGACTTCGGGGTATTGGGATAACTTTCTTGTTTGCTGTGTTTGTTTCATGCGTAGAATACTCATTCACCTTGATCTTCCATATCAAGGCACTTGGTATCCAACGCTATAGTAAAAATCAATGCTCCAAGGATGGAAAAATCTCATTTTCACTACATTTTCATCACTTCACATGCATCCTTCATTTCCATCGTGACCATTACCATGACTTATGATTTTGGTTGTGCAAGTACTCTCGTTCTTTTTCCTCTTGAGTCCTCTTCCTCTTAGGATATTAATGGTTTTTTTGGAAAATACACTCTTCCATACGCCTATCGCCTATCTGCATTCTCATAACGGTCTTTATTGACACTTATGTGCATTATAAACATTTACCTTTCATTCATATTCCACATAAACATGTGTATCCATAAATCATAAATCATAAAAACATGCATAAATCGTCCATCCACATGTGCATCCATAAATCATAAATCATAAAAACATACATAAATTGTCCATCCACATGTGCACCCATAAATCATACTCATAAAGAAATTTACATAAATCGTCCATCCACATGACCATGTGCATCCATAAATCATAATCATAAAGGCATTTACATAAATCGTCCATCCACATGACCATGCACATCCATATATCATAGATCATAAAAGCATTTACATAATCACTCATCCATTTTCATAAACATGTGCATCCATAAATCATAAATCATAAAGCATACACAATTATCCATTTTCATAAACTATGCATCCATCATCATAATCATAATGACATACATGTGCATCCATAAAACATAATCATAAAGCATAAATCATCCATCCATATAAACATGTGTATATATATGGAACCACATCATAAACCATCGCATATAGCCGCATAAAAAAAATATCATGCCTAGTGTCAATAAAGGCCCTCGCATAATCAAAATAATAAACATCCTATCATAATACAATGCAACTCCATCATATATCGCTAAATAAGATACAAAATCTAGAGATGTCGATCACCTTTGACCTTTGACAACATGAACAAAACATCCATCCTGTATCTGCCAAAAAACAATCAATGTCCTGCATCTGCCCACTCTACTGTGAACTGCCCACATCTGATCTTTGCGGAGAATTAGGTACTGGCCCTCTATGCACTAGAGTCGCCTAGTACTCATGGGTAGGAGTCCCCTGGTAACCACCATATGGAGACGGAGTCCACTGATAGTTGCTAAAATCCCTGGTGCGTATCCCTAATGACTGAGACGACCCTTGTGGCTGTGGGGCCTGACTGATGTAGCACACCGTGCATTGCACTAGATCTGGAACAGCCTGCTCATATACACCCCTCCAATAGCTCACCTGCTACATGAAATCATCCCTCTGCCCAGCTATCAATCTCGTGGCATTCCGCTCATGCCTATACCAATCTTGATCTGCACTGATAGCTAGCTGCTCCTGTACCTAGGCCTCCTAAGCTAGTATCAACTGTCGTATCTGCTCTGAGCCTCTATCCCTCTCCACCTACAATGCCTGTAACTGCGTGTGTAGCTCCTAAACATCTATCCCTGGCCCTCCCCCCTCAACCAGCCCCCTCTGCAATTGAGCCCGTACTACATCCCTCTCGCCCTATAGTGTCTGCATCCGTAACTCTGCAACATCCCTCTCCCTCTGTGTAGCCTATCCCCGTGCCACTGCTGCATCTCTGTCCCTCTGCAAGGCTTGAAATCTTAGCTCAGCCGAATCTCGCTCTCGTCGCAAGCTAGATTCCTACAATGTTGCTGTATCTCTCTCTCTCTATGAAGAGACTGTACCTCTGTCTTGGCCACCTACCTCTCACTCTGTGCTATCTGGACCTGTGCCTGTAACACATCCCTCCTTGCCTCCAACACCTCCACCTATGCTTGTGCCACATCTCTCTCTACCTCCACCATGTGCATCCTATCCCTAAGCTCAGCTAGCTCCCTCTACACACTCTTTGCATCCACTGCATCCCCTGTCCCCCTGCTGACAACCTGTTGTGTCACCCCATCTCCCACCAAACCCAATCCCTCCATCTGCATCATCTAACTCTGCACCTCCACCCACAATCTCTCCATCTCAGCCCACAGGTCCACGACCTCATCGCGGCTCTCATCTCTCTCTCTCACCAATCTCCTCTCCTACTCTGATACTAGCTTGACCAGCTCTGTGTAGTCTCTCTCACCTTGAGCAAATCAGGCCCGCCACTCATCCCTCTCCGCCTCTACTCTGATCTGCTCTGCCTCTGTCTCCCTCACTCGCTGCTCGCTCCGTCGCAGTCTCTCCACTATTTCTCTCAGTACCGCCCCTGAATCCTCCCTTGTGGGTGGTGGTGCTGCTAGCGGTGCTACATCATGCACATCTGAATTGACCTCCATCTCTTGTGGATGGTACCCCTCACTCTCTGCTAATAGCTCCATCTCGTCCACCTCTATCACCCCAAGGGATCCCTGCTGCGGTTGTCCTCCTCTGGCTCCATCTGCCTCCTATCTTCCGGTGGCGCTAGCTGTCTCCTATCCCCCCTCCTCCCCTCTGGCTGTCTCCTATCCCCCCTGCCCTCCTAAGTCTCCGTCCATCTCCTCTCCGACTCGGGCTGTCTCCTGTCCTCCGGTAGTCCTAGCTATCTCCTATCCAACCTCCTCTCCTCCGGCCCCACTGGCCTCGCTCTGTGTACCCTGTGGCTCTCCTCCTCAAGCTCTCAGCCTCCTCTCCACCACCTCCTCAACCTCATCCTCTACCACCTCCTCAGCCTCATCCTCCACCATCTCCTCAGCCTCAACCCCTCCCCCCTCTACTCTATCTCATCCCCGACCCCTCCGCTATTATCTCCTCCTCTGACTGCCTATCACCTACTCCTGTGCCCCTCATCCTCCTCTGCATCCTTTCGACGGTCTTTGTAGACTAAATGCCCGCAATCGCCTCTCATCCTCTGACCCAAATCCTCGTGCCTCCTCAATCGGCACCGCTGGTGTAATCTACTTGGGCGAATGTCACCTAAACCACTCGTCATACCACCTTGTCGTCCCTGCGTCTCGTGGCCCCTCTTGCCTATCAGGATAGGGCCTAAACACCAGTCCCTCAATATCACTCCATACGCTGCACAGATTTAACGTGGCTCCCCATGGCCGCTCCCACGTCTGTCGTGCAAAGGTCACTTGACTTGCCAGAATATCCTGTCTCACTCTGAACTGCCTCGTCACTTGATTCGGTCGATTCAACTCCACTACTCATGGCCTACTCCCAATCATGTAATATCATGTGAAGAAGTAACCACTATACAACCCCTCCTCCCTCGACCACCCCCTGAATCACCGCATCATGTATGGCCTCCACACTATATCCACTACCCGCACTTCATCAAACTGTCTCCTCCACACGTCTACCTCCTGCATCTCTCGGTACCACAGTATAGCCCCTGCCTTTGCTCCCCACCACCATGCTATGGGCTCCCTATTATCATGCTCACCCACTTTCACTATAATTGGCCTGGTCATGCAGATATGCTCCCAGGCCCACACCTGTAGTAGTGTGACATTTGTCACACTCAACTGCCTCCTGTAACAAATCACGTGCATGTCTCGATACAATTGTGCTAACATGCACATCCCCCATGCAAACTGTCCCTCCTAGCCCTCGATGATGTGACGAATCACCTCGACCATCCTCATGTGAAGAAACCAACCACTCCGATCTGGCAGAAGTATACCACTAATCAACCCTGCTAGGTACAGTGATAGTACTGGTACCCTACACGACACCATCCTATCCACATCCAACTGACGCCACTGCACCGGTAGCTCGTCACTACCAAAAACAATACGCATAGACTCATCTAGCACCTCATCCTCTGACCAACACTCGCTAATCAAGAGCCCTAATATCAGGAGCCTCAAGATCCGCCATGCATCCTCCAGTGTCACCGTCATCTCCCCTGTCGGTAGGTGAAAGGTCGACGTCGCCGAATCCCACCGCTCTATCAACGCTGTCAACATGGCCCCATGGGCCTTGATCGTCAGATATGACATCATATGAAGTAGTCCTGCCTCTGCTAATCTCTGGTGATCCTCCCCGGTCATCCTCGCTATGCATCTCCTCAACACCTCTGATTGTCTCTCTCGCATCCGCAAAATACCTGTTTTCTGCATATACACAATAATTTTTTATCATTTTCCAATTTCTCCTCATCATTCTCGGGTTTCCCCTCTACACCTTTGTTTTCTCCTCTCCCATCACCCCTCTCCTCCCTTCCATCTTGGCGGTCCCATCGCAGTGGTGGACCTGCCTCTGCGGTGGCAGACCCGCCCCTGCGGCGGAGGCCTTGCCTCCGCGGTGACGGACCCACCCCCACGGTGGCGGACCTGCCCCCACGGTGGCGGACCCGCCCCCGCGGCGATGGACCTGCCACCATGGTGGTGGACCTGCCCATGTGGTGGCCACCTCCCTTCCCCCCCCGCACGGATTTCGAGAAATAAATTAAATCCACCTCCTACCCATTTTTCTTCCCACCCTCCTGGACAAAACCCATGTTTTTGTTTTTCCAAAACACTTGCATAAATGACTCAAAATCAAAAAAGTTAAGTTTTGGGCTAACCTGGCGTGGTATAACCTGGCGTGGTACGACATGGTGGGTGAAGAATATCCTCCTCTCGTCCACCCGATGAATGATGTCACTGTCGTACTCCGGCATTGTGTCTGATCTCTCTCGCCTCCTCTTCTTCCTCTCCTCCTTCTCCACACTTGCCAGCTGTCACAATGAGCAAAGGTAATTCTCCAATTACCTTTTATTACCTTTTCCCTCTTTCTTCCTTTTTCAAATAAAAGTCTTTTTTTTCCTTTTTTACCACAAATTCCTCCAACTAATTCATCTAGCCTCTTTCTTCCTGGGGCCGTCATTCGCACACCGTTTACTCGATTGACTCCGTTCAAACACCATTCTTCTCATTTTTCCGTGCTATTTCCAACCACATATACCACTCCTTACTTTCGAGAAGTTGACCAAGACCCCTTTTTCCTCCCCCATCCGCCTTCTCGAGGGGGAATACCCTATCATCCTCTCCTAACCCGTCGCTCTATGCCTACCTTCGCTGGACTGGGGTATCCTCTCCATATTCCCTCCATTTGGGGCAGCTCACACACATTCCCCCATGCTGGGGCATCTATTTTCTGATCTCTTCCTCTATAGAGTCATCTGCATTCTATTTTTCTTTAAAACCCTATTATCCTAATAGTATTTCGAAGAGGGGAAAAATGTAGACATCTAATTTGACCACTTCCATATGATCAAAGACGTCTCCTTATTCATCCAGTTGCTTATCCCCTCTATTAATATTAATTAAATCATTAATACCTTGCATCTTACATAGGGTTCATAAAGTATTTAATTTAATAAATTCTTTACCCCTCTTCCTCCTCTAAATTAAATAAATACACCATTTTATTTAATTTAGTCATATTCCCCTTTTGGAATTAAAATTCATTTTTAATTCCTCTTTTCTCTCTCATTGTCACATCCTCCAACTTTTTCAAGTTGGTCTCTAATCCATCTTAATTTCTTCATCTTGTCCAATCCCAAGGTACTTTGTACCTTTCCACCTCATGTCCACTTCACCTTTTAGGGCTATATCACATGCCACATGTCAAGATGTGAGGGCTTGTGAGTTCTCAACTCACCTTAGCCCTACATCTTGATCATTGTTGGCTCAATCTTGGCCATCCATCTCTTCTAGGAATTCTCAAAATTCCTATAAATACCCCCTCTTTTCTCTCATTTGAGGGGAGATCATTTTGCTAGCAAAACTCTTGCAATTTTATTTCTCAATCTACACTTAGCCATCTTCATGCTTTCATCCATTTTCATCCATCCTCACATCATCACCTAGTTTGCATATCTTTCCATCTAAGGAGCATATACATCAAAGATCGAAGGGCCAACCAAAGGATCAATTTGAGACAAGGTATAAAGTTCTATTTGTTGCTTTTATCTTGTGTTGATTCCAACTTAGGCTAATCTTGAGTTGTAGGTTGTTTTGGTGTTTATTTGCACTTTTTAGTTTGCTGCTTGTTTTTCTAACACATATATTCGACCTATCACACATGTAACTATATAATTTATGTGTGAGAAGAAATCATGTTAGAGAGGGTTCATTTTATGTGGAAAAGAGTGCATCAACTTGTAGACATGGAAAATATACAGATTGACATTGTGCATATGATCCTGACTACTAACATCATTTCATCTTGAATCATCCTTCGATCTAACCATTTAATCAAATTCCCCTATCTGATTAAATTCATCAATATTCCTCTCTTAATTAAATTAACTAGCTATTTAATTAAGTCTCTCTCTTGTTAATTAAATCAATCATTCGATCTAATTATCCCTATTTAATTAAATAATCAATTTTATTTGATTAAATCTTTAAAGTCTATCTATTAAATTAAATAAATTAAAACCTTATTTGATTTAATATAACCATCATCTCCTTTTAATTAAATAAATCAAAATCCTTATTTAATTATTTTCTTATCATATTCCTCTCTTATTTGATTTAAATAAATCCATAAATTTGAATCAAATAGATCAAATCATTTAATCTACTATTAAATTAATTAACCCTTGATCAATTTAATCTCTCATCATGTCCCATCCTCTAGATTTTGCAAGTTGCACATGAAAATAGATTTAATTCATTTATTAAATCTCTATTTTCCTCACAAAACATCTTTTGGAATATTCTCCAAGTTTGAATTCAAAAATTCCAAGTGGACATGTACATCCAACAAGGCAATAACTGCATCTTACATGTCATTTTCCTTGAGCCAAGTGGCATTTATTGCATTTTCCCTTCCCTCTTGCAAGTCATTTCAACAAATTTAAAATTCAAAAATATGCATTTATTGGCACAATCCTCTAAACTTGCACATCCTCCATCCACTCATAGATTGACAAATGGCATCTTGCCATTGGATGAATGTTAGTCCCACATTGCTTAAATTTGGACATTCATCCATCTTGGCATTCTATAAATAAAGAGCTCATATCCTCATTTGATCATCCACAATTTATGCAAAGTTACCATGCTCAAATATCTATCAAATTCCATCCATCAATCTTGAATCTTTTTGCAGATTTTTGGCTTGGACCTCTCATTTTTCATCAACAAAGTGGATCAAATCTCTTCAACACATCAAGCTTGCATCTTAGGAATTGGGAAAGGGCCAATTTTCACATCAAATTGGCACCAATTCCCCCATGGGATCATGAGTTTGCACATTTAAATTAGGATTCAATCTATTTTGTTGTTTTCATTGTGTTCTTCATTGTTCATTTTCCTAATTTGAGTTTTGTAAATGGATTTCATGTGGAATCCTTGTTCATGCTTGCAATCTCTAACTTAATGTGTTTATTCATTGTGTTTTATAGGTACTAGGATTGGAGTTCACACATTTGGCGCTAGAAGGGGGGAAACATCTCATCTTTTATCACTTTTCTCACAAAATTTCACGTTTTTACTTATACACAGAAAAATTCTCACGCTGAGAGGTTAGCATCGCTGTTTTAGCACCATTGACTCTTCAGTGTAACCATATAGCGCCTCTGGAAACTCAAACTGCGACGTTGGAATCTTCCTACCCAAAAATTTGAATTTCAAACTCCACCGCTTAACCGTTTTGACCCTCAAGATTTCCCAAAAGAATCAAACTACAATGCTGGGAAAAAGTGCGACGCAGTTGAGCCCACTATCCTAACACAGAGTGACACTGACTGGTAAGTAGCACTGTAAGAGCACCGTTGAGAAATCAAACTCTGATGTAGTCACAGGTTGTGCCGCTGGTATCAAAGTGGAAATTTAATTTTAGCACATGCATTTTATCATATGATCAATTTATCTTCTGTTTTCTGCTTCTTGACCTCTATATTTTGTAGAATCTGACTTTTTTTTTCTCATGCTTGTTGGTGGGAATTGAAAACAAAATAGGGAGAAGCATGATGATGATATTTCATCAAATCAAAGTGTTTTTTAAACACTTTAGTGTTTGCTTAACACTTTTAAGAAATTTTTATCACTTCTTTCTTAGGACACTAATTTCATTTGGGTTTAAAAAGAATCTTTTCAATTTTTGCAAAGGGTTTAAAATGAACAATTAGGATCACAACTTACTAAAGTTTATTTTTGGTTAATAATCGAACAAGGAAGCTCTCATTAGTCTTTTGGTGCTTTAAAATGAATTCGTTATTGCTTTGTGGGATCTAAAATGAACATGTGCTACATTGTTTTGTGAGAGCTTACTAGAACTAACTTCATTGGAAAAGGACGTATGCGCTTCTCTTGCGCTTTATAGTGATCTTGAGAATCAAAAGGCCTTTTTTGTGATTTTAGGTTGAGACAAAACAATCACCTCCACACTTCATTTTTTGGGTTTAAGAATTGAACAAAATCTTGTGCGAGTGTGAGTAGGGGCATTATTGCGTACATTCTCTCTCTTTGTTGCAAACAAAGGTTGATCGAGTTACAGATATTATCTTTGCTCGCTTTTGTTTATCGTAGAGGGCCTGCCTCAGGGAAAAAGTACTCACCCAAGGGAACGACTCAACTGGTAACACTCTAAAGCCAAGAGTATTTTCAACCGGGATATAAATGTGGGTATTGGAAGAAACACCAATATCACGCGGTTGATTCCGACAAGATGGATCCGAAAGGGGACTCTTGCCATATGGGTCAATCTCCACAAACATAAAGTCCTTATTAAAACCCATGTTCTAGAATTTTCCAAAATCCTTAATCTATTTTTTGGTGCAAGAATGGTCATTCTGAAGCCACCCCACATTTTACAGTCTTTTAGTAGAAATGGAAATTATTCCATGGGAGTTTCATGGGTGTTGATACTTGGCTGCCCCGTATAAGTGAGTGTCGTGGAGGGGAGCCAGTGGGGTCAAGAATTTAACCATTCGCTAAAGATAAGCGTAGCTGGACTTTTCCAAGTGGGAATCCAACAAATATTGTCTTACACATCCATAGGGTTGTACTTGTTCTTGGCTTACAAAATGCTTTGCTTGTTCAAAAACATCTTGAAAACAAACACTTAACATCGTCATCCAAATTTCAAACCCTTTAGGAGACAAATACAATTGACTCAATCCATATGTTATTGCTTGCCCTTGGGATTTACATCCTTAGAGGTTTCTAAACATTGTATTGCATCTCAATTTGTCTACTAGAGTTAAACAATAGGTAACCTTTTCCTTGAGTTCATCAAATTTCCACATAAAATACTTTGTGGGATTCGAAGAAATTAAGACATTGGACATCTTAGTTTGAAAACTTAATCAAAGAAATTGTTTTTGGTAAAATAAAGCCATTAAGCAAAGCTAAACAAAATGAACTTTCATGTGTGATTGAAGCCTCAGATTATCAAAAAATTCAAAATCCCAAAAAGAAAGTCATTGGTTCAAAATCCGAAAATGTATGTTCAAATGAAATCACTTCTTGGTTACAAAGGTCTATAGAAGCATTACATGTTCTTCAATACCTAGGTCTAGGCAAAACAAGTGTCTTTTTTAGGTTCATCTTAGGATCAAAACAAATCAAAATCTTTTTCATCCATCCTTCAAAACATCAAACATCAAAAAATCATCTCACCATCACCTTTTGAGAAATCTTGAAATCATCCTTAATGCTAGGCTTTTTTGGAAAAAATAAAAAATCATCAAATCCTTGAGACTAAATCCTTGAAAAATTTATCAAAATCATCTTTGGCTACGTATGTGTAGATGCATTCTTTTGCATATTCTTAGTCAAATTTATCAAAATCATCTTGTTTAGCTTGGTATATGTAGATGCATCATTCTTTATGTACTTAGTTAAAATATTATCTTGTTTGAATAGGTATGGGTAGATGCATCCTTCTCCCTATACATATTTAAATTATCATCCTTTAAGAAAATCTATCCCTTAGGTAAATCATCCAACATCTTAGGGTCTATTTTTTCAAAATCAAAGCAATCAAAATCAATCAAAATCAAGGACAATCCCAAAAGGAAAATCAAAATCAAAATCCGAAACATATCCGAAAGTCCAAAAAGCCTAGTATCTCCTTCAAGATTTATCAAAAGATCATAACATCCACATCATCCATCTCTTGCATCATCATGATATCACCCTTTGATCCTCAAGATATCCTAAAAATTTCTATTTTGTGCATAAATTAAAGATCAATCCAAAGAATCAAGAGATTCATCTCCCTTATGAACTTGAAAATTGATCCTTGTTTTATGGTTCAAACTAGATCTCAATACAAGAAGAGCATGGAAGCCAACAAAGAAACACCCGCTTTAAGTGATCTAAGCCAAACAAACGTTGAAATGAAGCCCGCTGAATCAAGCAATCCTTTGACCATCTCATCATCACAAAATCCACAAGAGGAAAACCAAGGGGAAGATCTTACCTTTGGGATGTCTCATGAAGAAATAACTGAAATGCTCCAAAATCTAGAAAACCATAAAATCATCAACATCATGATGAGGCTTAACCCTTCACTATACATGCTTGAACTAGCAAAACAAGGGGCCAAATTACCTTCAGATTTCAACATGAGTACCATAGTGGAGACATCTTTCCTCCAATCTCTTCCACCATTCCCATCTCATCTACACCCCCATCCCAAAACATCACCCAAAACATTCCACAAATCACAACATCTTTTTCTCCAACCCAACCCAATGTTAATAAGGGAAGTGCATTTCTTAATGCTATTCAAACACACCCCCTTGTTAATAATCAAAACTTGGATGAAAATACCATCTTGGAACAAAACATACCCGAAAACCCATTACATAAGAATGTTCCTCTCACTTTCCATCATGATCCATCATCATCATTTTTCCACGCAACACCTCAAACTTCTCTCCTCACAAATTCGCAAGAACTCACACCCCTCACATTTTCCACCCCTTCCACCATTGCCATCATCATCCACATCACTCCTTGGCTTAGGGCTTCCCCCTTTACCAAGTATCAATCAAACCAACATCCCAAAAATCAATCAAAGCATTATGCAAAATGATCAAAACTTGTCATCGATATCGCAACAACAGATGACAATGACACAAGCGATCGTGACATCATCAAACACCCCCCTAACATCTCAAAGTATGGTCTCTCAAGGACCAACCACCAACACGACAACACCATCCATCACTCAAAACACCAACATGACATCATAGCTCACCACCTTCACAAACGCCATTCTGAATCCACCATCACCCCCACCACCACCAACTTCCAGCATATCAAGCCAAAACAACATGGCATTACAAGCTGCTTTTCAAAGGGGATTCCAACAAGAGCAAAAAAAAGCCACACAACTAGCTGCTCAAGTTGTGCAAGCTTCCTAAGCAACACAAGCCACATTATAAGCGCAACAAGCCGCACAAGCCCAAACTTTATTGCAACAACAACAACAAGAAGTTGCTCAAGCCGCCCAAGCCACATTACAAGCACAAAAGGCTGCTCAAGCACAAATTCTATTACAACAACAAGCCGCACAAGCCCAAGCACAAGCAGCACAAGCACAAGCTCAAGCTTAGACAAATTCCCAATATCAAGCACAACAAGAACAAACACAAGCACAACTTCTTGCACAAAGACAAGCAACACAATTGCAAGCATATCAGCAAGCAGTAAAGCAATATCAAGAGCAATAGGAAGCAACCCAATTGGCAGCCCAACAACAAGCATTGGTGGAATGAAAACAATCCCAACAACAAGCGTTGTTGGAACAAGAACTAGTTTTGTTGGAACAACAACAAGCACAAATCTTAGCACAACAACAACAAGCATTGTTCATACAGCAACAGGTGGAGGCATACCTAGCTCGACATAACATACATATACCTTCAAACAACACACCAACCCACCCACCCATCCAAATCACAATTGAAACACCCCAAAACACCTTCATCCCACCCCTTGATCCACAAAATGATGTAACGACACAAATCAGGTTGCTCTTGCAACAAGTGCTCGATCTTCAATCAAGGAAAACTACAAAGACACCAAGCAACTTGTGTTTGTATCCATTTGATAGTAGCCTAGTGATGAAACCATTCCCCAAGGGATTCAAGATCCCGAAATTTGACAAATATCGCGGGATGGGAAACCCTGAAGATCACATCAGGGAATTCCAGGTTCATTGCATGGAAGTTGCATACGATGATACTTATCTGATGCAGCTATTTCCTAGGAGTTTGGCTAGCCATGCTATGGAATGGTTCTCTTGCTTACCAAGAGGCATTAGAACATTCCAAGAAATTATAGACACATTCATTAAGAATTATGTATGCAACTTTGCAATGTATGTTAGTGTAGAACTCTCAGCTCTAAAACAAGGAAAGGGTGAATCATTCACTTCATTCCTACAACGATGGTGATCCAAGGCCAATCGGAGCAAGTGGACCATGCCTGAAGAACAAAAAGTTTGCACCATTATATCCAACCTTGATGACCTCTTGGCATTTCATCTCAAGGTTCAAGGGATCACCACATATGACCAATTGATCCCCAAGGCACCTAGTATTGAACGAGCCCTCATGACACAACCTGCAGGATCAACTTCATACCCCGAACAACAAAACAACCGCCCACCTTCCAATTACAATGATAAACCTCACACATGGGAAATGAACAAAAATGTTACTAATGATGGTGTTGTCGATGCCAAGGTGGTCATTAGTGCCCCTCGCCAAAATACACCCACACCACAAATCCAAATCCAACACCAAAACAATCATCATATAACACAACAACCAAACCACAATCCGACAATTAACAATCTCAATGATCAAAGGGTACCACCACAACGGAACAAAAATTACCCCAAATGAAAGTACACCACTTTGGGGGAACCACTTGAAGACATCATGAAAAAGCTGATAGATGAAAAACTCATCAAGGCTTCTACCTTTGAGAATTACCAAGAACCGGATGTGAAACCTCCTTGGTATAATGAGAACCAACTTTGCGAATTACATAAAATCAAAGGCCATACCACAAACAGTTGCATGAGATTAAAGAACATAGTTCAAGATCTCATTGATCAAAGGATTATAAATGTGGAACAACCAACGAGAAACCAAGATCTTAAGATATACATGAATCTGATGCCCAACCATGGCAACAAAGGGAATAAAAACAACAATGATAAAGGAAAAGGCACCCAAACAAATGTGAATCATGTGTATGAAACTGTCATTTCCTCCTTAGATGAAAAAAACATGGTCATCACTATCAAAGGCACCCATGCCGATTGTGGAGTCACCACAAGAGGCGAAAAAGTCACCATCACAGGATCATCCCAACAAAATAGTCCCTGCATCTAGATTTGTCCCTAATGGCTACAATTTCCTAGATCAACTCAAGAGAACACCAACACAAATCTCCATCATGGAGTTGCTAAAAATATCATCGGCCCATAGGAAGATCCTTGAAGAAGCGTTAGCTTCATCCATTGTCCCCGTAGACCTCGATGCAGAACAATTCCAAGCTATGGTCAGAAATATCATTACACCAAATGTCCTCACATTCTCTGACCAAGACTTCCCCACTCAACCATCTCACAACCGTGTGCTTCGCCTAGAAGTCATAGTACACAAGAGAAAAGTCAAAAGGGTCTTGGTGGATGGAGGTGTAGGTTCGAATATATGTTCTCTTAGCCTTATCAAACAACTGAAAATCCCAGAGGATTCTATTGACAAAGGAAAGGGTATCACAATAAGAGCATATGACGATTAAGAAAGAGTGTCCTAAGGCATGATCAAACTCCCTATTCAAGTAGGGCCGAATCTCATGGAAACCACTTGTCAGGTCTTGGACCTTGACTTACCATATAATATCCTTTTAGGATGTCCATGGATTCATACAATGAAGGTAGTAGCATCTACTTTCCATCAGTGTGTGAAATTCACACATGAGGGACAAGAAGTCACCATCCACGGAGACCCCAAACCCTTCTCCTATTGCAAAAATGTTGAAGAAAATTATTATAAAATCCCCCAAGTACCAAAAAATGATGAGGGCCCATCCACATGATACATTGATCCCACCACTCTTGCATCCACTTCTGCGACAAAGACACCCATCACTTCCGCCATTCCCACCATCTCTGACATTAAGCTCATCATCCATGATAACGGTTGTGGAAGCTACAAGCTTTCTAACAATGCATTTGTGGTAGGAGAGTTACCACAATCTCCTAGATCATGAGGACGTCCACAAGAAAATGAAGCTTCCACATCACAAACGTCTCTTGAAGACTATCCCAAATTCACAAGCTGGGGAGACCTTGGCAAGGAGGTTATTGAGACAGACCCATCACATATGCTATATCAAGATGAAAGACCAGTAGCTAATTTACCAATGGATGAAAGAAGAAGGGGTCTACAAATGATGCTCGCAATGGGCTACGACATAAATCAAATATTGGGACAAAATGACAATGGGCTTATAACACCTATCATTCCGGAGACGTGACCGATAACAAATATTGGCCTTGGATGTACGCCTCCAAGTATAACCATATGTGGTCGAAGTCCTCTAGTTAGAGCGGTTAATAAACCTCGTCAGCCAACCACAATAGAACTATGATTACCAGTATCCACAGGTCATGTCTTAGATAACTATACATTTGATATAACCGATGTTTGTAGTAGTGCAATGGCGAGTACCCCACATCCAATCTACCTAGGCTATTTGAGGATACCACTCTTTGCATAATTAGCACCATATCTTTTGAATCAGACCACCAAGATCATGAAATCCAGTTAGTATATCCCCAATTGATCGACTATGACCAACGAGGACCACCAATTCTTGATACATTAAAAAATGATGAGGCGCTCTCAAAATTCATGGGACTAAGGGATAGCATTCCATGTGGGGATCACAAAGCAGGGTTCATAATGGAGTTAGATACACATGGCTATTACGGGGAAATGATTGAATCCCTTAGTTGCAAAAGTGAAAAATTAAGAATCATATCCATGTTCTTGAGTGAAAACCACACTGTGGCACTCTCTGACCAGAAAAAAGTAAAAAGAAAGGACACATCCAACGGTGAAAACCTCTCCGAGGTGCCTGAGGATGGGGGATTCAATCTTTCTTTTAGAGCTATTCATCAAGAGAAATCAACAGTCCTAGTAGAAAGGTGTAATCCGGTCAATCTAGGAATAGAGGAAATCCCACACATAACATTCTATGTAGAATCATTGCTATCAGAAGAACAGGAGCTCCTAGTAGCCTTCCTAAGGGAAAGACATAAAATTTGCATGGAGTTACGCTAACATGCTAGGCCTTGATCCAGAAACTGTAGTTCACCATTTAGTAGTATATCTAGAAGCAAAGCCTATTAAACAAGAGCTTCGAAAAATGCATCCTCAGATCGCCTTATTGGTCAAAATGGAGCTGAAAAAGTTATTAGATGCAGGATTCATCTGATCGATAGATTATCTAGAATGGGTATCAAACTTGGTACCTGTTTCAAAACCTGATGGAGCCATTAGAATCTACACAGACTTCAGAGATTTGAACAAAGCATGTCTGAAAGATGACTTCCCACTTCCAAATATTGACATGATAGTAGCTATGAAAGTAGGAGATGAGATGCTATCACTAATGGATGGATTTTTAGGATACAATCAAATCATGATAGCTAAAGAGGACCAGCATAAGACAACTTTCACTTGTCCATGGGGGACTTACTGTTGGAACATGATGCCATTCGGCCTAAAGAACGTAGGAGCAACATACCAAAGGGCCATGACATTGATATTCCATGACATGATCCATAAGATAGTCGAAGACTATGTTGACAACATCCTAGCTAAATCTAGAAAGAGAAAAGATCACATAGCAACCCTAAGTGCTATTTTTGACAGATTGGAGGAGTACAAAGTTAGACTAAATCCAAAGAAGCGCGTCTTCGGTGTACAATTAGGTAAACTGCTAGGATATATAGTATCAATGAGGGGTATCGAGGTGGATCCAACAAAGGTGAAAGAAATCCTCAAAATGGAAGCACCAAAGACATTAAATCAATTAAGAGGCCTCCAAGGCAGACTCCAATCCATTCAAAGTTTCATAACACAATTGGCAGACAAACAGAACCCATATTCTCACCTACTCCACAAGGGAGTAGCATACAAATGGGATAACAAGTGTGAAGAGGAATTCAACAAAATCAAAGAATATCTACTAAAACCACCAGTCTTAATGCCACCAATCCCAAGAAAACCATTGATTCTATACGTGTCAGTAGCAACATCAGCCCTCAGAGCTCTCTTAGCTCAGCATGACAAAAATGGAATGGAAAGGGCTATCTATTACATTAGAATAAAAATGGTTGGGCATGAGCTAAACTATTCATTCATTGAGAAAGCATGCCTCGCAGTAGTGCTTGCATCACAGAAATTCAGACATTACATGTTGGCACACAAGATAAAACTCATTGCCAAAATCAACCCCCTCAAATATTTATTGTCAAAGGCAATGCTCATAGGAAGAATGGAAAAATGGGTGATGATACTATAAGAATATGACATTGAATATGTGGAGCGGAAGGCAATCAAAGTCCAAGTCATTGCAAATCAACTGGCAGAAGTACCAATCTATTCGGAGAACCCTCTCATCTCAAAGTTTCCAGATGAATCTATATTTAATCTCAACGTAGCTAACCACTAGAAATTGTACTTTGATGGTTCATACACACAACATGGATCAGGAGCTGGAGTTTTCTTTATCACCCCTCAAGGGGATTACATACCAAAGTCCTACAAATTGGCATTTCCCTACACCAATAACATTGCAGAATATGAGGCCTTAACCATAGGTCTCAGAATAGCAGTGTAGTGGAACATAATAGATCTTAGAGTATATGGGGATTCTCAATTGATCATAAATCAAGTAAATGATGAATACCAGACCAAGGATGACAAGCTCACTCCATACAAGAAATTGGTGGAGACCCTTAAGGAGTCCTTTATCGAAATAACATTTGAGTAGATTCCTAGAACCAATAACAGAGCAGCAGATGCCATGGCAACAATTGGGTCCTTACTGGATATCCCCCACAACGTTCCAAAATATGAATTCCTGATTGAGAAGCTTCTCATGCCCACATTCGAGGTACCAGAATCATAATTTGTGTGTGAAATCATTGCTCCCAGTGATCCTTGGTACCACGACATTTATACATACCTTCACATAGGAATCATACCCGCCAATTTACCCTCAAACCTAAAGCGAACCTTTGTAAAAAATGCATCTAGATTCGTCATCCTAGGAGATACTCTATACCATAGGAGCATAGAAGGAACCCTAATACACTGCCTAAATGTTGAGGCATTAACCGCTCTAACTGAAGTACATAATGGTATCTATGGTTCGCACTCAAGCGGAATGACCATAGCTAAGAAATTGCTGAGGATGGGTTATTATTGGCCCACTATGGAAAAAGAAGCACATGATTATGCCAGAAAGTGTCTACAATGTTAGCAACATGGGGACCTCATCCATGCTCCAGCTTAAGAGCTTCATCCTATTGTCACGCCATGGCCCTTTTCGTAGTGGGGACTTGATCTCATTGGAAAAATCACACCCACTTCATCTAACGACCATAAATTCATCATAACTGCAATAGAGTACTTTACTAAGTGGGTGGAAGCCATACCCATGATGTATATAACTGGGAAACAGATTTCTAAGTTCATCCTGAACTATCTCATTTGTTGATATGGTGTTCCACAATCCGTTATCTCAGATAATGGGACACCATTCAAGAATCAAGAGGTCTGTGACTTATGCAAAAAATTCAAAATCCAACATCGCTTCTCCACACCATACTATCCCCAAGGCAACAACCAAGCAGAAGCTACAAACAAGACCATTTTGAAAATCCTCAAGAAAATAGTCAATGACGCAGGTTGTGACTGGCATTTGCAGCTTAATCCCACCCTTTGGGCCTATCAAACCAACATCTACACACCCATCGGTGCCACCCCCTTCTCCCTGGTCTACGGATTAGAAGAGGTACTCCCCATTGAGATCGAGCTCCCATCCCTTAGGATATCACTACAAAACCTCATCATGGATGAAGAGTACTAGGTATCAAGATTAAATGAGCTAGACCTACTGGATGAGCGATGTATGGATGCTTTGAATCATTTTCAAGTTTATCAGAATAGACTCAAAAGGAGCTACAATAAGAAAATCAGAAGCAAGACCTTCCAAGTCGGAGAACTGGTGTTAAAAGAGAACTAGAAGAATGTCCCAAACCCAAGCAACAAAGGCAAGTTTGAACCCAATTGGTTGGGCCATTCGTTATCACAACAAGTTACAAATTAGGGGCATATCAGCTATCAACACCCGAAGGGGAACCTCTGCAGGAGCCCATGAATAGATCCCATCTCAAAAAAAATTATGCCTAAATCTTTCAAGGTATAGAACCAGAAAAATCCAAAAAATTAGAAAATGTCCTAAAAAATGGTTACTTCAGCGAAAACCTAGCAAACAGGCGTCTTGGTAACAACAAAAAAAGAAGAAGAAGCAAAAAACAAAAAAAAAATCAGAAAAAGGATTCAAAAATAGTAAAGAGAAAAATCATCCTCTAGTGAAACCCACTTCGGTGGCACTTTGGGTAAGTACCTTGGTGAAAAATTGGCAAACAGGCGCCTTGTGTAAATAAGCACTTTCCATCCACCAGGATATTTACGGCTTGTTCTACATCATCCATCCATCATGCTTCCATCATCCATTATGTTCCATATCTCCATCCATCATTCATCCACCTGCATCCACATCATAGCTTGGTCCTATTTTTGTATCATGATCCCTCCTAGTACTACTCGAATCATCCTCAAGGTCAGTCTGTCCTGCCTTTATCAAAGTAGTCTATTGCATCACCTTGGGGGCATATTTTTATTTGATTGAATTCATGTATATTCTTGAAGGTCCCAACATTAGAAAATCCAAAAACATTCAAAACATATCAAAATCCCAAAACATGTCAAAAAGTTAGAAAAAGTCAAAAATAAAGTCATCTTGTCGAACTACGTGTCTCTGATCCTTGAACGTAGGCAAGGTTGATCTTTGATCATCCCCCGAGACACTTAGGTTAGTCCTTTAGGAGTCCATCATAATAAACTGACATGTCATCATGTATATCATCATCTATAAATCGGTCAACTCGTTAGTCGAACTACGTGGTCTCTGCATATATAACGTAGGCAAGGCTAATCTGTTGATCAGCCCTTGAGGCCCCTAGGATAGGTCTTTAGGTTAGTCTCGGTCAAAATCTCATAAAATTCCAAAACATTTCAAAATTTGAAAATAAAAACATTTGCAAAATCTGAAAAATACCAAAACAGCCTCAAAACATCTCAAAAAGATCCAAAACATCCAAATATTT